>JAPQRN010000003.1:12461255-12476631 GCA_037367275.1 Coranthus polyacanthus
TGAATTGAAATTAAATTGAATTGAATATTGAATTAGACTAAATTGAATTGAACTGAATTGAATGGAACTGAACTGAATTGAATTTAAATTAAGTGAAATGAAATGAAATGAATTTAATTTGAATTGAAGATTGAATTAGACTAAATTGAACTGAATTGAATTGAATTGAATATTGAAATAGACTGAATTGAATTGAATTAAAATGAAGTGAATTGAATTGAACTGAACTAAATAGAATTGAACTGAAAGGTGTGTGAATATGATGGAGAGGATGTTTTTTTTCAGCACTCGCTGACAATGCTCTGCTGTGTGAAAGCTCAGAGAGGCAGAGAGTGGGAGGGGCACTTGCACATACAGTCACACAGATACATGCACACACACTTGGAAGTGAGCTTGTCAGTGTTGGATGCTGCCGTTGCTTCAGCAGCTGGATGTACGCGACTGGAAGAGTGTCAGCTCGGAGAATAGAACTAATTGGAGTGTGTGTGTGTGTGTATTTCTGGATCTGTTTGCATCAAGTGGTCCAAGCTGGAGCATGTTTGTTAGGAATGGTGTCAGTGGGTCTTTAGCGCACATACTCTGTGCTGTGGTGTGTGAGTGTGTGTGTCAGCAGGACTGAATGAGCGGGAATGATTTGACCACAGGTACTCAGGAGCGCGTTATTGACTTTTAGTCAGGATAGTGAGGAACTGTGGGAAGGTTTAAGAGAAGGAATAATGTTACATGAGATGGTAGACCCCATTTAGGGGCTTCGGGACTGCCCCAAAATGGGGAACAGCATCCACAAGAAAAAGAAGATCCAGACAGAGAAGAACTTCTCAACACCTCATTCACCAAACTCCAGCAGGGAGCATCCAAAGGGATTCTGGCCGTTTGGACACCCTGACAAGCTGAAAACAGGTAAAAAGGAGCAGATATGCATGTTGTCATAAATTGTTTTCAGTGCAAAGAGTGGGAGAAGAGGTTTGTTTGGAAGCTGTTAGTCAGCTGTGTACTGTGTTTGTGTGTAAATGAGTTCCTACAGTGAGCTTTTTAAGTGCAGAGTGACAATATTCCCGTGCTGACTTTACCTTAGTCAGCTTCATGGTTTCCTGCTTATTGCACTGCTGTGCAGAAGAGGGTTGTGGGTATGTTGTGTGTGAAAGTGTGGATGTAGAAGTGTGGATGCAAGGGTGTCATTTTCTGTTTGGGATGTTTTTTTCTGCTGTAAGATGAGTAAAATAATGGAAGGTTTTACATTTAAAACAAAGTTTGAATCCACATAGTTGCTATTAAGACCAGTACCACTTTATGTATGTGTGTTCCCCTACGGGTAGGTCTACACTTTATAACTTTAAGTTGTTATTTCCAGATCTCCTTTACCTGCAGGGGAAAGCAGAGCTTAGCCTGTACCACACTGATCATTGTATGTGTTAACACTCGCTGAAGCAACAAAAAACACCAGACAAACAGGTTTAACCCAAACTCACACAGACAGATTGTCAGATAATGCTCTGAGAATCCAATGAGGTTTGTCTTTGTCAGGTGTTATTTTCGGTTTCATACTTTCTGTTTTGTCTTTTTTTATTGTCGTGTCGCTAACTCGTAGGTTAATGCTTATTTATGTGAATAAATAAATTAACTTTGACATATTCTAGAGTAAAATTATAAATACTTTTACATTAACAATGGATCGAAGGACTATAAGTGTCTTTCCATATGATTGTCAATCATATCTGAAGTGAACCTTTGAAATGTTGCAAAAAGAAAAAAACAGAAAAAGCAAATTAGGTGCGAATAAAGTAGGTTGACAGGTAGATTTATCAGAAGGTGGTGAGAAGTTCTAAAATTGCTGTGATTGCTGTGTGAACTTTGTTGCTGCTTTAGATGAACAGAAGAGAGGCATTGGAAAACACAGGAGCGACAAGAAATGTAGGCAACCAAGACAGTTGTTAGCTTAGAAATATCAACAACCAGCTGGCCCAAAATGCACATAAGCACAAGCATGTGCAAATCTTACAAATCGAACCTTTAAGCAAATTAACTCTCTTATATCTAATTCGGTTGCTCGAAATTGGAAACAGAAACACAGTCACACACAAGTCACTATGTTGTCAGCTCAGTACGCCATCATTTAGCTGCTTAAAAAATATATATATTTCTGTAGGTGTTGGAGACCAGAACAGAGCTGAAGACAGCGATGCCTGCGGACGTGTAATAAATATGAACTGCATCCGTGTTTCTCTTTCATGCTTGGTTTGACTGGTTCTTCAGTACCTTGGAAAAGACTAAATGGGTTGCCAGTATGTGCCCACAAGGATCTATTTCATTCTAGTTGCATTTTTACTCCAGTTACATTTTCACTCCATCCAATTTACAGGTTTGGTGCCTTTAGGAAAAGAATAATGCACTAAATCCAAATCCAGCTCACTGTTTTTATATTTGCTCCACGCTGGCATTTTTTATGATAAATACTGGTGTAAAGATAGTGATGAACAAATTCAGTTTTTTCTATATGGTCATCACTTTGAAGCTGGTGTATCAGAACATGACCAGATGCTTTTATGGGCTTTAGATAACGTAAGACCAAACAGATTAGTTATTGAAATTGATTTTTCTCATAAGTGTGTTTTCTTATTAAACCTTCAGATGATGTAACAGTTATTATGAGCTTTTTTCACTAGCATTCATTTGAAAATAGTTTTTGCATAGTTTCTATTCAGCCTTTCAAGCCTCTCATGTTTTGCCAACATTGTCAAGATCTAAACTTGTGATAGTATGTCTCCTTCATTGCACCTAGACCTACTGGTTTCCTAGGAGACAACTGACCCTGCTGAACCCTGTTTGTTAATGGTATGGCGGTATGCGTCAGCTGTGTGACTAAAACTGACTGGTATCAAAACACTGTGATGGTGTTTGTGTGTAAAAACAGACACCGACTGCGCTTATGCGTGCATACAGACACATGTTGGTTTCATTTTCTCTCAGGGTGGTCGACGGCTGCTGCGCATGTCGTCTTCTGCTCCCCTGTGTTCACTGCCTCATTCATGGGGAGTTTATTCAGAAACCTGGGGTGTGAATGCATTCCTACATTCCAGACGATTTCCTTACGCATGGGCAACCATCAAGCACACAAACACACGACTTCTTCTCACATTTCTAAATTAGACTCAATTCTTGCTTTTGGAGCGGCTTTGTATCGACTTCTTACTACACTGTACCCCACAAAACCCTGAACGAACCTGACTGAGGAAAAAGAATGCATCGTATTACATCTTTGCAATGAAAGGAAAACAACTACAGCTTGAAATTGAAGCCAGTGCAGAAGTATGTTAAAGTGTATACTACTGAAGACCACTTAAGTTGACTGTAGTAGTAGTCGTTTTTGTGAATTATTGCTCCATTAATGAGATGTATAGAAGGCTTTGACGTCTGCTGTGTGGGCACATATTGACATATGTGATTGACAGCTCACTTGCCTTCAGAGTCGGACTTTTGGAGCTTGTGGTTATTGGATAAAACGTATTTTTTCGCAGCAGAAAGTTATGGTTAAGAAGTTATACTAACAAGACTGTCAAAGGATTTTGGTAACACTTAATATTGTGTTTTACTTAATTACAACTCAGCCTGTTTGCTTAACTCAGCTACATTTAGCTAACATTTGCATTATATGTTGTATGTATCACAGCTGGCTAATTAATAGTTTTATACATGAAATTGACATTACTTTTGGCAAACACAACTCTGCGTTAACATCTGAGTAATTTCAGCAGCTGAAATTAATTGGAAGTTAACATAACATTTCCTAGGTAGCAGTTAGAGTTAGCTTGTTGAATTTCACCCCTGACTCTTCCCCAGCTCCACCCTCTTGTCCAATTATGGTCACTTCAGCACCAGAAATCGCAATGGCCAAAAGACTTAAAAAGGGCAGTCCACAAACCAGTGGGTTATAAGCAGTGTACATGCAATGTTGTCTCCAATTTATTGACGTAATTTATGTCCCAGAAAATTGGAGCTAATGGATTAAATCCAGAGGAAAGGCAGCCACAGTCTATTAGGTGTAGTAGTGTAATGAAACAGACAGACAATGAACTCAGTAACTAGTTCATCACTATGTGCTTCTAAAACGTGTGTCATCTCTGCAGGTTTGGCCATTTGTCAAAGCAGTCCTTCACTACACCTGCTGACATTTCAATGCTTTGCTTTTTTTGTGTTTTTACATCCTGTTATAGCATGCGTGTTCTTTTTTTTCTCCTTTCATTTTTGCTTATACCAACCCCATTACGCTACATCAGTGATTCTCAGCCCAATGTTGCTCAGATAAATTATAACATTTTCTCTCATTTATTTGCTATCAATGCTTGGATGCTTCTGTTTGCGCAAAAAATATGAAGATGCTCGGCAGTCACAAAGATTTATTAATCTGCTTACAGTGACTACACTGGACAGGATATGCATTTTACTGCATCCATCCACAGGTGGTCGTAGGGAAACGGCTGCACACACGCTGTTTCTTTGCATTGTCATCCTTTCATTCGTAAGTCCCTCTGAAGGTTTATACATTATATGACGCAGCTGATGGAGCTGCAGATGTTTCATATTACATTCTCATAACTGTCCACTCCTCAGGGAAAACCTCAGCTGGCTTTCATCACCGGATAGAGACGCATTGTCTCAGACGAGATGTCAAATGATTCCTGTGATAAACTAAGCTGAAATATCGGCACATAGTCCTGAAAGCACACTTCTCCACTGGTGTTTCACTTCATCTTACTGCTCAGCTCGGCTTCCTTTCTTTTTTACACTGTTATCTTTGTGACCTTGGATCGTTGACTGGTTATGAATCTAGCAGCATACCAAAAGGGATGTGGGCACATTTGAACTGAAGGCTTACCTTCAGCTGTGAAAATTGTTTAGATCGGCTTTAGAGAGGTGAAGACAGGTTAAAACTGACGACAGAATTAAGAAGTGAGAATCGAATGAAGGTGAAGCCAGAATTAAAGAAGAGAAGGGAACATGTTGTTTATGGCTGCGTGTAATTCGCTAACAAGACTGCCTGCAGATTTTCCTGCCATATTCATAACGACTGTCTTGCGAAGGGTGTGATGTTCTATATTCCATTATCCTGCAGCTCGCCTAAGCCTTTTGATTTTCTGTAAGTGGGGTTTAGACACTGTCTTCTTGGTCCTCCTTTGAAGATCCCATTTACTGTGCCACTGTCAAAGTCATGGACTCCCTGCAGAGAGCTAAGTTGGATAAGGAGAACATGATGACTTTCCATTTCTGCCGTCTACCCCTCCTTCATCTCCTCTTCCAGCCCATATCTTTTATGTTCTGTTGTTGTTTCCGTCTGTGCGTCTCGTTGCCAGCTTTTAATGCATGCAGAGAGCATACAAATATACCATTCCTCTTTTCTACTCTTTGACTACATCCACGATCTTTAGAGCTACCACAAGAGACGCCACAGTGGGAGTGGTCCTTTCCCACTTTCCTCTCATTCCCTTCTACAACTGTGTTTTGTCAGTGCGGCAGACGAAGTACAAAGCCCACGGTCTGTTTAAAGGCAGTGAAAAGCCCTGTCATTCATCACTCCTCGCCTCCTTCCTGTGACATTAGGTTCTCAAGACCTTGAGGGCAGCACGGCTTGTCTTAGCTCTGCCTGTTTTAATTGCTGCCATCAATTTTCACCTGTAACTTCATGTTCGGACCTGTTAGACCAAGGTGTCACACGTCTGTACAGATGAAAGGAGATCATCTTCCTCAGCCCTGTCCTCCCATGCCCTTTAGCACTAAAAAAAGGAACTTCTGTTTTGTTTCAATAAATTAAAAGACATTTTTGGCAGCATACAATTGTGGTTAGCCTGTGTATTTTAGTCCTAAATGTAGAACAGGAATGTCTTTTTGTAAATCCACTCAACACTCAAGTCGATAATTTGTTCTAAATGATCCACAAACCATTAACAAATTTCATGCATGTTCAAACAAAGTGTACATTGTGCGTTTGCTATTTAATGACTTGACCCAAATATATCTTAAGTCTTCACTGTGAAACTAATCGTGTTATTTCAGCCATGTTAATGGAGCAATTGGACCCTTTGCACATTAAAAAATAATGTGGTTGCTTATAATGACTTTAAGGTGCCACTTACTACATGTTAGAAATGTAAATGTTAGAAAATAAATAAATATACTGTTTATTTTCTAACATTTACTTTACATACATTTTCTTTAGTTGAGGTTGAATTAGTTTATAATGTTATATGAACAGTTGTTCAAATTGCTTCAGTTGGTCTGGTTTGTTTTTCAGTAACTAACCCTTTATCAGTCTTCTTTCCAGTCAAGTTTATGTCAACAAAAAAACTAATAAAAGCACTATACACTGCCCACCAAACATCGGGGAGGCAAAAAACAAACAAAATGAATCCAGCTATTAACGGCAGTGAGCAGTTGTGTAGCAGAACACACTCATGGCTACCAAAACCACCACCAAATTAACACTACGTCTCCACGGACTGTATCCCTCACTGAATAAAGTGTGAAGCTCATTGTTTACACACATCTGGATTATGGAATCATCAAGTTTTCTTCTTCAAACAAAAACTCAGTCGGTCAAAGTAAAATCGTCACGTGCTGCATCAGGCGATAGTTTACATTATAGCTCTGTCAGCTTAGCTCTGTTTTTAGACTGAAAACACCCACAGTCAAACCACAGATCATCTCAGTTTTCCGTATAGTTTGTGTTGTCAATATCTGCACTTAAGATCGCTTTTGAATTGGCCAGAACTGTCACAGTTTAGTCTGAACCGTGTATCAACAAATGGCGAACTTAGCAAACATAACAGCATAACATAGTAACTTTATACCTTCATAAGCTTCATAATCAAATTCAGTGCATATCTCTGCAATTCAATACATTACCTTCTTTTGCATAACGTCAGAACTCTATTGTAAGCACACTAATGATGATTTTTTTTTTTTAAGTAGTAAAAGTAATTTGAGATACTATTTTGTAAAGAGATACTTTTTTTTGTCAAGTCATTTTGAGGAAGTGTTGCAGTCTTTTAACTTACAGATCTTTATTTCTTTCATCACAGTGGCAGAAATGGGATTCCATCCGGTATCTAAGCATTTCACAGCCACAGTACTAGATATTTTTCTCAGAAAACTCTGGGATATTTCACTGGTCACTGGTAGAGATCAAAAAGGGAATACTGAATCCATCAGGTTTTTTTGTATTTGCTGGATGCTGTTTGCTTACAAGATATAACAAACTAAATAAAAGAATTTGTCGGTGTTTTCAGCCGTCCTGTTGACCTCAGTTGGATAAAACCATCTTTCACTGCAGCTTTAAGATTAACAAAACAGGATTCATGGCACCTGTCAACCTGCCGTACTGCTTTCATCTCCTGTAGCTTCACTGTATCAGAGTGATCTTTTATTCAGTGTTTGGATGGCATATGATCAGCACACACAGAAACACATAGGCCTGTATGTGACTCTGTATGTAACCTATAAAGGTCATGATTTCCACTTTTGACATCGCTTGATTTGTTGTTTATCATTCTGAAACAAGAGTAAAATCATCTTTTACTGCTAATGCTAGGCTTCACTTTCTGACATAACTGTATCCAATCTATAATTTAAAACTTGTGACAGTCTTAGCATGTCCTGCCCAGTAGTTAGAGACGAAAGCGAACCTAAGATTAAACTTCACTGAAATTAAATTAGCCATCAATCAAAAGGGGGGTTTACTGCTTGTCTCAGAGTGCCCATTAAGAGAGTTCAGACTGAAAAACACTAAATCTGGTTTGGTGAGCTGCTGTAATTACTTGCTCAGTTATGTTCTGTCAAGGGAAAGAAAGTCAAAAGTGAAACCTGTATTTCTGGATTTCCCAAATTAGGAATTTCTTGCAAAACATTCCCATTTCCACACAAAAATACTTGCATTTATTATTGTAGTTAAACTTATAATTTGCAAAAAGTTTCAGAATCAGTATTTTAGATCATTATACGACATAAAACTTTCCCTTGAACTCGTTAACGGAGCAGTGACATTTCTATGGCGCTAATTTCCTGCCAAAACTTAACAAACAAACAAAACGTATCCTGCATTTCACTAAGACAGTGTGGTTTGCAAATATAATTCACACACTGACAAACTAATGCACTTTGTTTTGCAAATACAGATCATGACAATCAAACAACTGCACAATATATTTCTAACACATAGTGCTTCAGAAACCATACAGCATGTCTTACATGAACAAAAAAGAAAGCAATATTATGTGACTTTTGGCACAATTTTTCCACCGTGTTTGCGCTGGTGATTTTGTCACAAATGTCCTCAGTAATTCATCCTCCACAACAGCAGGGGCGCTATGAGTCAATTAAATAGCACCTGCCCTATGCCAAGTTCTGCCAGAAATCGTGTCTGTCTGTGACGTGAAACCACTTTTCGGACAGCGATCGGTATTTACAGCTGTCTGTCACGTATTTAACCTCCCACCTGTCTGAAAACACCTGCGATTAGCCAAAGTCTGCATCATGGGGTAGATTTTCTAAAGTCCACAGAAGTTTGTAGAATTCTTGTTCCTCTCAGACCACTTGATTTAGAATATGCTGAAGGGAAATTATGGAATTTTTGCCAAATGTCACTGAAATACTATCAAGTACTGCAGCTTTAAGCTTATGTTCAGACGCTATAAGGATCAAATAATGGCAGCGCTAATTTTCGCAGAACACGCGGCATAAGACCAGCACTTTTAAATTAACTCATAGCGCCACCTGCTGTTGTGGAGGTGAATCATATAAGTCAGCATAAACACGGTGGAAAGTCAGTGATCTAATTTTGTACTTAAAGACATGTCGAAGTTGTTCCTGAAACACGATGTAGCCTGTTAGAAATATGTCGCATGTGTTTGATACATTTTGTATTTGCCAAAAAAAATGCATTAGTGTGTTTCCTCGTGTTTTGTATTTGTTTTGTTTGAGAATTTGCAGGACTTTGTAAAAGATGTTTGTTAAGTTTTGGTTGGAAGTTAACTCTTAAAAATAGTTGCGTACCTTTAAATTATTTTACACAAAACATCTGAAAAATGTGTTCTTTAGCTGCGGTCAAATAAGAGTCAGTAACAGGGTATGATAGTTTTAGCTGCAGTAAAAATGTACCGTACAGTTCAAGAAAATGGAACAATGTTTAAATAGAATCTCTACCCAAATTCTATCCACAATAACCCAACAGCAGTTATGTCATCTTACTGGTGTCAGTAGACCTTGGATCATTCAGGGGAAGAGGTTACAGTAGGGAGTGTAATATCTGTGCCAAGCAGATGGCGCCAAGTCTTTGCCAGCCTCAGCCTTTTTGTACTTGAGCATCTTGGCAGCAGGTTTACTCAAACATGCTGTCGTCTTTTCATAGGGATTTACTAGTGTTTTCAGACTGATTCAGTCAAAATGGTTTCGACTTGTTTACGAAAGGGAAGCTTAGTTCATTGGCCGTGCATAATGGGATTTGAGTGAGGAAGAGTGACGAGGAAGAGTGTTTCTGTGACATTAATGAAGGCTCACAATTGGCAGAATGAGTTGTTGTTTTCTGTGGGCAGGAGGCACATGCACGAGTTCACGCGCACACCCGAGCACTCATTCTCCGCATATCTTTTCCTCGCACACACACACATTACTGGTGTAGACTCATACATTTACTCTCTGTTCATTTATGTTTGAATGTTATATGTGTGGTGTAGTGTGCATTGAAAACAGGCTGCGTCTATTCGAACTTAATGTGTTTAGTATGATGCAGATGACGCATGGACAGATAAACGATATATTGTGAATCCCCTCACGTAACAGCTCAGTACTGCTAGTTCTAATCAGAGGAAGTACTTCATCTTGAATACGTACTCTTATTTTTTCTTTTGTTAAACTTCTGTATTGTCTGTATCCTTTCACCAGTATCACAGCAGTTAGTCTCTGAACCATGAGATTAATCCATCCAAAAACTTCATGGATAGATATACTGACAAACTGTGCCAGTCAAGGTTATTTAATTCTGCAAAACTAATACAATTGTATATAAAAAAACTAAATCTTAGAATGACTCCTTTAACTACTGTACCCTGAATTACTTTAAATGCCACGTTTTCTTCAGCCACACCAGCTGATCAAGACCTAAAACGTGACTGAAGTTAGATTTTAGGTCCATCACAGGAATCAGACTGAAGGCTGATGAACTTGTCTGGTCTTGTTCAGACATGAGTCTGACTGTTGCGGAAGCTGTAGGTCTCTCATTAACTCATCAATCATGCTAAATGAGACCATTCACCATTAGGGAGATATGGCCTCAAATAACCTGCAGAACCTTTTTTACTATATACCTTTCAATAATTTAAAGCTATAATATGTAACATTTTGGCATTAAAATATCTAAAAAAAAAAAAGACCAGATCTCTTATACATTTTGTTGACTTGTCTGAAAAAACTGTTAAAATTCAAAGAAATCAATGGCATCATATCCCATTTATGGGGAATTACGGTAAACACTGGATAAATTATTTTTATTGTTTGCATTCCATTTTGCAATACAGTAATCCAGTAGAGAGCTAATTCACTGATGTGTTTCATATTGATTGAGATTATATGATGTACGACCAGTGGCAAATGCCAGCCATGTTAACTTACAGCTAACTTACTGTTAGATAAGCTGACTCATGTAATGTTAAGTTAGCATTTAAAGGGGACATATTGTGCCAGGGCGTCTACATGATGGTATCCATGGCACTGACAGGAAAGGGGCATCAGCAGCAACAGCTCATTTACATTTAAAGCAACAGAAACAGCCCGTTTGTTGCTGGACTGAAAACCAACACAGACATGGTACAATGAAGAATCTGTGTGTTTTTGAGCTGAAACGCAGGGTACAATGTGTTCCTTTTAACATTACGTTTGCTAACATTACTGCATCATTAAACGTAATTTGAATAGAACTTTAATACATTATGTCGTCTGTAAACATGAGTTCTGCGTGAGGCAGCAGATAGATTTTTTTTGTCAGTAACGATCTCAACAACCCAACAACTGCCACGATCCCACACTACTTCACATCGTCAAACTACATATGTTGTTGCAAAAATTATCCCTATTAACAAACTATTTTGTCTCATTTAAATCATTTTATGTAAATGTATAAAAATGAGAAGTGGTGACGCTTTCCTAATTTCAAGTTCAGGTGTTTTGCTGCCATAAAGATCATATTTTGAAGATTCTGGTTATAATAATATTTCCAAACACTTACTAAGAGTGTACTTGACACCTCCCCCTGAGTGGCTTTGTTTGGAGGCCTTTGCATCTGTTCACACCCTCTCGTTTTCCAGGGTCACCCTGAGGACTTCTTTGCTCACTCCCACGCACCTATTGGCAATAAACAGATTTATTATCTTGTTTTGGGATGAAGAGAACAGTGGGTCAACTGTGGCTCAGCTGTGAGGCATCCATATCTGTGTCTGTGTTTACAGAGCTTTCAGTTTGGCTTTCAAAAAGGTTTTAAGTTGACAAGTAGCAAAAACAGCTCATCCTCCTTGAGGAAAAATACCCACAATCCCCTTATCACAGAGAGAGAGAGAAAAGGAACAGGAGGAAGTGAGAGAGAGAGAGAGAGAGATAATTACAAAAAGAGTGACAGTTACTATTTTAAGTGCAGTGGGTTCTGCAGTAGCTAAGTTTAGATGTTTGTTTGTGTGCTCTCGCAGGGGGTCCTGAAGGGAAATCAGTCACTTCAGCTCAGGTTTATTTAATACCCGCTTCATGTCAGGAGTGTGAATGAGCTCTGCCTAGGCAACGCAGAAAAAAACTGCTCTCCAAAACAAGAAAAAAAAGGCAACAAAATGGGGTAAAAGGAACATTTGACTTGGCATGATTTGTCTTGAACTAGTTACTTGAAATAGTAACATTATACTTATTACTTATTTGCATATTTATACACCTGTATTTAACGGGACAAGTCTTTCAGAATATTTAACATGTTATATTTTATATAGCAAAGTACTGGTTTTAAGATATAATTCCTAAACATATAGCCTTATTTCAAGACAATGGCGCTAGCATTAACCTAAATTTAAGCACATTCTCATTTGTTTTTTTTTTTCTTTGTGTCCAGAGAATGGTACTTGTTCTTAGCTACTGTCCTTAAAGCATTTACTTGACATCGGTAAGAACTGTCTTTCTTCTGTCTATGTTACATATTGTACCTTTAAGACATTTATCAGAAAAAAACAATAATAGTAAGTTACATTATTTTGATGAAGTAATTAAAATATTAGTTAGTACATATTTAACCAAATGTGTGATGTATTAGATTTCAGATGTAGCCTTCCCAACACTGTTAACCTTTAGCTTAATCAGAGCTCTTTTACTGGCACATAATCCTGTTAGTGACCTGGGATGATACCACTCACATTATTTGTGCGCACTACTTCCTTCACCCTGTTTGTCCTCCTTGGCATTTCCCTTCAAACCAGTCTCCCTCTTTCTCTTTCTCACTTCTGCATCTCATTCCCTTTGAAACCCACCCAGAGGAAATCAGAAATGCACGTGCTTCAGGGGAAGTGACACAGTTACTGTACTTGATGATTTATTTCTCCCCCCCCTGCCCTCTACCCTCTTCTCCTTGGTCCCTTCTCCCACTTCCTCAGCCCTTCCTCACCTCCCTGCCGTCATCTGTCCGCCACCTCCAGGGTCCCGTGATACAAGTTTCACCATCTAGAAACATTCACGCTCATCAGATAAATGCAGTGATGAATTGGCCCCAGCGAAAAGCATATTTTTTTTCTCAATATGCCACCTGAGCAGGCGCACAGGATCATCATTTTTTTTTCATGCAAACATGAAATACTCTCCTAGATATTTGAAGGGGTGGGGGTGGGGGGGTAGTCTGCATCTGTCTGCCCCTGGTTAATACTACACTATGGAACGGAGGAGAGCCCATAACTCACGTCCACCACGGCGGCCTTAGAATACAAATCAGCGGAGGAGCAATGAGCTGAATGACGGCACCTGCATGTGTGTGTTGTACTTGTGTGCTTGAGTGTTTGGGTGATGGGAGGTTTGTTGTTGGTCACATTTTAACCTTCTCTTCCTGTACACTGGCAGTTTCATTACCTTTAGGGCCTGAAAGAACAACTGGGAGAAACAGATAGTACGCTGCATTGAGAGAGAGAGACACTTTGCAGACAGTCATTGTTGTGAGTGGACAAAAAAATCCCACTATGTACGTTCTCGAACTGTATCACTACAAGCGCAGTAGAAGGTGTGGACACCTGTCTTACATTTGATGTCACCAGGTGGGGGAAAAAAAACAAAAGTGAAACAGCAAGTGTGTCTGCACTGGGGGAAAAAAGTGAAATGAAAGTAAGGTGAAATATCTTAAATCAAGTCAAATGATGCTTGTTTTTGTCTGACAAGATATTTCACTTGTTTCAAGCTTTTTTGACCTTAAAAAGGTTCACTGTGTAAGAGCACGCGGACGTCTTACAGAGGGAGTGAGATAAAGAGGAAAGAAGAAAGGGAGAGGCTGGTTTGAAGGGAAATGTCAACGAGGACACTGAAGGCGAAGGAAATATTACTTAGTGCACACAAATTATGTGACTGTTATCATTCCACGCCACTAATTGGATTATGTGACAGTGAAAATTAAACAGCTTTGATTCAGGTAAAGGTTATCAGTGTTAGGAAGGTTACTTCTGAAATGTAATTCAGTTACAGTAGTACCATGTAACTATTTTAATTACGACACCAAAATAATGTAACTTATTATTGATACTTCAATTCTTTTTGAATACTTTTCTAACAATGGGGTGTTTTAAAGGTTCATTATGTAAGAGTATGTATGAAGTTTGTGTTGGAATGAGTGAGCATGAGGAATTTCCTGAAAAAAAAATGGACTTTTCTGCATAGAAATCCATGCACAGGCTGTTATCATGGACGTGGGCGACCGAGACATTCATGAGCTTAGAAATGGAGTTAAGTAACGTCAGCACAAAACAGACAATGAATAACACTACAGTAAACATAACAATACAGTCCTGAAGACATGAATTGAAACCAGGAAACGTCCTTCAGTGTAACTTGAATTAAGATTGGAATGTTTGAGGATGTAGATCACAAACGACAAACTGACGGCAGTAAACAAAACTTTTAACCTCAACTCCATGCTGAGTGGCAATAGAACGGTAAACAGGGCTGGGTGCACGGTTCGTATTAAACACTGGTTCCTGAATGCCTCTTTTTCGCAGCCTCTTTTTAATTTACAGAAGAATCTGAGGTCGTGCAGATTTGTGTTGCTTGCAGCTAGTGGTGGACAATACGGCCAAAATCTTCTCTCAACTTATATGGTATGGTATATCACAGTCACAGTATACATCGTGATACACTTATTGTTCTGTACACTCAATTAAGAAATGGTTAAAATAGCATATTTATTTGGAACTTCCATACAAACAGTTCCTGTTCAGAATTACCCCGTTCTGTGTGTATTTGTGTCGCCTTCATGCCTGTGTGGAAGACAGCAAACCTCCCAAATGACTGTAAAGAGCAACACGATACAAACAAAAGAGCATAATGTGAAACAATGTACATTTCATACTTTGTAATCACTGACTAGTTACTAATTTAACTACGTATTGTTTGTCAGTAGCTGTAACATGTCGTCACAGCCAGCACTTTGAGAAAGAAAATAAAGTCTGTTGTTGTTGTTTTGTTCTACAACTTGGCTCGGTGCGGCTTCCCTCTCACAACAGAGAAATGCAGTATTTTTGGCCTAAATTCAGACTGCCACGAGAAACAAGAACGAGGAAATCCCAGTTCTGTGTCTTGAACAAGCGCCTGTTGTCCTCATTTCTACAACTGTGATGTCCGTGCGGCTGAGAACTGGTGGAAAGCTCCGATATGGAAAGCGCGATGGACGACATTTCATTTTTACCTGTGTTGTCAGTTACTTTTACAATCCTGCCACAGCCTCTCGGCGTCCCTCACACGGACCACATAAACACTGAAGCACACTCCCATTATTATGCGCGCAGGGGTTGTTTTCGAGCCCAGGCTGCAGGAAGTGGAAACCCCGTCACGTCTGATGGTCCAGTGGCCGTGTTCACCTGATACTAATGTTGAGGTTATGACAAAGGCACAACAGCTATCACTCCTCTCCCTTGTTTTCTGTCTGCTTCTCTGTTTACCTCCTTCCTCTCCTGTGCAGTGGATGACAGGGTGAGCTGAGGCCATGGCATGAGCTAATACTCACCCTGTGGCCACAGTATTACAGTTTCCAATAAGTGTGTGTTTTAGCGTCAGCGTTTGGGCTTGGTCAGTCCCATGGGAGTCATATTTTTGTGCATAGATTCTACAGTAA
>JAPQRN010000003.1:12480365-12510661 GCA_037367275.1 Coranthus polyacanthus
GACGGACGGACGGACGGACGGACGGACGGACTGTGACTGTGACTGTGACTTTTCCATGCCATTCTCTAAAACGTCTGTGTATACATTTAAAATCAAATAAAATGATGGGGTTGAGAGTTGATTCGCACATAGATCCTTTAGCATGGGTTAAATTAACCCTGCCTCTCCCATGTTTGAAATGTAGAACATTTTACTAGTCCACATTTTGTAAAACCCCGGTCCTGGTCTTTGTCAAGCTGTGCCTCGTACTTGTCCAGGTGAAGCCAGGCATCATTAAATCAACTCTCTCCTGACATTGCTTGGATTTAGGTCTCGTCAACCAGCTGCAACTCTAGAGCAACATAGAGCAATATAAGTGTCAACAATGATCAGCCCCAACATTAAAGGTTCAATATGTAAAATTTGTGTCTGTGTGTGTGAAGTTGGTGTTTGTGTTTGTGTTCTGCTGGGAGCCAGTTGTTTGCTGACGTTAGTCAACTCCATTTCGTAGCCACAATAGCTAGTGTTGCGCATTGTTGCCGATGTAGAGGAGCAGAAGAGAGATATTGAACAACTCGGGAGCAAGTGTAAGGATTTTTGCAGAAAATCCAACTCGAGTCTGATACATAAAAATCAGTGCAAAGGCATCGTCGAATTAGGCAACCGAGACAGCTGAAACATAGCATAGAAACTGAGTTAGGCAACATCAACAAACATCACGTAAGCACACAAGCATATTAATCTATTAATTCTTACATCTTACATATCGAACCTTTAATATTCCCCATCTGTTAGCACTGGAGCTCTACCTTTGCTGCACCTGCTGACCCAAACAACTCAATGTGAACCCAACAACCCTGAAAAAAGTTGTCCTGACAGCTCATGAAATGATTACAGAGGCATGAGTTTTATTTAATGATGAGTTGTTGTTTTTTTAGACAGTTTTATCTTTTCAGGCTTTAAAATCAATTTAAATTATTCAATATAAAGAGGGAATTCACTCTTTAATTAAAGTGAGGATTCACATAGCTGGAGTACAGGCATTATCACACACGTGTCTGTCTATAGTGGGTGAGGTGGGGGTGGGAGCCTGAGAGCCAAACTCTGACAGCCGTTTTGTTGTCCGGGGGGGGGTTCATTCATTTGACAATAGAGAGAGAGAGAGAGAGAGACGGTCTGAGAGGAAAATAGACAGAGGGAGGCAGAGGGAGGGAGCAGAGGGGGAAGGGACGAGGGTATCAGACTCAGGGATAAGGCAGCTGGGACAGGCCGCCTGGCTGGGAGCAGATCTTATTGTGCACTTGTCGTTCCCAAGTCACTCTGCAGAAGGAGGAAAGAGTGTCCCGAACTGACAGCAGCCCGGTCATGACATCCCGCTGTTCACATTTGGATTTTTCTTCATAGTTTGGAGCATCTGCATGTTGTTTGTTGATCAGAGAAGGACTTGTGGCTTTTTTGCTCCAACATATAGATATTTAAGAGTGGGATCTGTATCTGTCATGTCGCTGGTTTAGGCATGGTGGTCTACTTGAGGAAGAGCATCCACTCTCTGCTGTCTGTCTTCAAAAAGAAGGGTGAGTTCTGACTCACACAGGAACACGGCATGCTGTAGCTTTGGCATTAGGCTGCAGAATGTTAGAATACTGTTTTTTCACAACATTAATACTCTTAACTGTGCTATGATGGACGTTTCTGGAGTCTAGTTGACTTTTTCTCACTAGTTTTTAGACCATAAAAAGTTTGTGTTGAGGCTGTGAGAGTATGCGTTTTTTGATGGAACGATGTTGTCAGCTGATTTCACATGCCAGTCTTTGCATTTCTCCACAAACACAAACACACTCTGGCTCACGAGAGTTGGTGCTGAGGGCAATTTTAGGGGCCTCTCTAATGAGATAAAGAGCTTAACTGACTTTTTTGGCGATCGTCTTAATCAACCAAAAGCCCTAAACCCCCCCTGCGGTGATCTGGCGGAATACCAAAGCAGGGCTACTTTTTCAATTAATCACAGCTGCTTGTTAGACCACCTTAAATGTGAGTAATATATGTGATGAAGTCCTTAATGGTGTCTCAAGCATTACGGTCTTGAAGCTGGTTTTTCAGTTCCCTGGATTGTGTTCACAGTGAACAGAGATTTCCCACAGCCGCACACAGGGGAGGGTATTGTGTCTGAGCGGGAATGGCTGTCTCACCTGTGTGAGTGAAGGTGGATAGGGGTGGGATAGTCTGTAAATGCACGTACAGGAACACACAGACATGTACAGTATGTCCGACCACACACATACACACACACACACACACACACACACACACACACACACACACACACACACACACACACTGTATTACCTAACCAGGTGAAACTGAAAGCCACAGTGTTGAAAATGACAAAGGAGGGAAAGCGGACACCTTGTATTGACCTTTGATTAGCAAAAGGAACAGCTACTTAACAACAGTGATTTTCCATAGGTCGCACTCCCATTATGCAAGGCTTGTATCCGGATTTTTACAAATTGACTTCGTGGATGTAAATTCACACATTTATACATAAATTTAAAGGAAGAACAGGAGGTCAGTATAAAGCAGTTTTTGTATCAATAGTACCTGGAACTTCCCATCTCAAAACTCTAATCCCAGGAGCTAATAGCGTCCTTGTTGTCTGCTTTTCCACCGTGGTCCAAATATGTAATAGGATAAAATGATGAAGCGGTGACATTTTATATCTAAAAGGTCAAAGGTAAACTTCACTTTTACATTAAAATATTCATGTCCTCTGTAAAAATAGTTTCACTGGAAATGATTCACCGGTATCGCAATCAATGTAGCGAGAACCTCCATTTTGCCATAAAACACACTTAATACCTTTTATTAAATTCTTCAAAGTCTTCACTACATATATTAAACAGTATGAGTCTGGATTGACATGGATGTAAAGTGACACTTGACCTGTTCGTGAAGGCACACAGCTGCAAATTGGTAACTCCAGTTTGGGGGTAAAAAAAAGAAAAGTTCCTCCAGTGATTCCTAGTTCCTGTGGAATTTTCCTAAGACGGAAACATAACTGTACTGAAGCTCATTCTTGCTTTTAAGTCATAGTATCAGTTGGCTCTGCAAGCTTTGTATAGATATAGAAGTTAATGTAGTGATGCTCAATGTATGCTCAGTCTGCTGCTTCTGGCTGTCCCGAATCAGTGAGTAAGGCCTTCTTGAAGGGGACACTGTTGTAGTTCCTGTGCAGGAGGCTCCGCAGCAGGGGGTCCAGCGGCATCTTTACATGTGGACAATCAGATTACCTAATCCCCAACGGACGAGCAAGGAAGTAGAGATACTGCACGAGATTAGTTGGGCTGGTTTTATGTTGCGCACTTGACCAGGCTGGGACGTCTTCCGCCCCCCCCCCCAAACGGCTTGACTGAGGAGATTGTGAGAGTGTGCTGCGTCAAATGTCTCACCAATTAAAAGACACGCAGTCATGTCAGATGGAAGTTCAGAGGGTTCAGCGCAAAGCTGATAAAAGCCTTGGAAAGGAAACACCTGTTGAGTATGTTTGTACCTGTTTGTTTACGTTTGTCCAAAGACCCATGGAAAGCCTTCAAGCCGCTGTTGAATAAGAGCAGCGTTAGCCTCGCATCATTTCACCTTTCTCTGCATTTCCTCCACCAAATAACCTTGTCTGTCTCTCATGCCATCAGCTGGGCCAAAGAATGAAGACCACAAGAGGTTGTCAGTGCATTACACCGCCTCACAGCACTACCAGGAGAATGTTTTCATTGAGGGCAGCAGGCCACAGTATCTGGAGGACCTGCACACTGAGGCCCAGGAGGGACTGAAAATACTACAACAGGAAGGTCAGACATATTCAGTGGGTCTTTACTAGTCATAGGAAAACAAGTATATAATACCAGTACTTAAAGACTGGTATATTTGGGTTCAAACGTATGTCCAGTTAATATAGATCCAAATAATAGAGCTTGGCAACACATTTTAATCTAGCACTGTACAGCCAGTAATGTCAATCTGGGTTTTTTTAGGCAAAGGTTTTTAGTATTTTCTTTGTTATTAGAATAGAGTGACCTTTGATCATATTCAGGATATTGTGTTTACCAAGAATAATCAATTGACTGTAATGTTTACAACACAAACCAGCAGTTTAATCAATTGAATCAATTAATGAGACTTGAATGACGACGGCAACATTCTATGCTCTGTTATGTCTGTATAACACACCGTGGAATAAAATAATAAAACCATTTTCAAATCAATCATGTTCTCTAGTGAGTAGCTGTGTAATAAATGGGATAATGTACAAAGCGCTGGTCATTGTTGCAAAATAAACCCTGACTGGTCCCTGACGCCAAATGGATGAGTCTTGATCGCCCCGACAGAAGCAAATTATCCTTTACACACATGCATGTTTATGATCAGAACGTCCGTGTATTTGGATTATTGTGTTTTAACGTTACCAATTTGTTCCACACAGAACACAAGAATGGAGTGACCTTTCCTGATGATGACAGTATCGCTGTAAGTGCAAAAAACCTCTGAGGATGAGATCACTTTCCTCCAATTCTTACACACAAAGAACACATTTCTAAGTATTAACGTGTGTGTGTGTGTGTGTGTGTGTGTGTGTGTGTGTGTGTGCGCCTATATCACCTGCAGTGTACAAACACCCTGTGTCCGCAGCAGGATATCAGCTCCAAGGACAGAGATGCCTCTCCGGAGTCAAGATCCACCACCGGGAATACTGATACCACAGTAACCTCTGCTGCGTCGACTAGGCCTGTGCTTACCCGCCAAGGTAAGCCCTTTTGTGTGTTAATTCATTTCTGTGAATGTGTGCAGAGACTTGCTCAGGAAGCTCGTTCATCTTAGAGAAATAGGAGCTAATCATTGCGCTTGTGTCTGTAAAAACACTTTAAGTTTTGTTCCCGGGTTTGCTGCTTTATGATGGCCCATAGGCATGTACTTACTTAGCATGCACATCCTCTTTCCAGCTGCTTGGTGCCTCTGCAGTTATGGTGTGAAATCAAAGGAGAGGAACTTGACATACACACATACACTTTTCCCCACACACTCGTATACACAGCTGTAGCTTTTTTCGGTTACTCAAGAGTTCTAAGTGTCTGAAGAAAGCACCGCGGCTGCTTCTGCGCATCACAGTTGGAAGATAAAGTATGCAGTTCTGTATGTCTGTGCGTGTTCATCCACGTTTGTGATTTGTATTCTGATCCACATGTTAAACTTTCTTTGAAAAATCCACATAAAATGTCTCTAAATATACTGAAGTTTAATGCATGTTCCTATTTAGCTCCATCTCTCTAATCCTTAACCCACGTTTCCTCTTGTATTTCATACAGTTTTATCTTGGCAAGAATAACCCGTCTCCAATCTAAGTAAAGTTTTTCCTCTGTCTCTCAGGTTCTACATTCAAGCCTCTGAATCCAGTGAAACGGACAGATAAGACCAAGAAGAGGAGCAGGAGGACTACCATCATGGGTATTCCTAACCAGGTCCAAAAAGAGCTTGGTATGCCCACATCCTTATTACTAAACCAGAGGAAATAATCTGTTCTTATTAGTAAATATATTAACAGGTACTTATTCTTTTTACAGCGCTACACCGGAGCTCAACGTTCCAGCAGCTCCCTGACCACGATAAACCAGTCAGTGAGAGTCAGTCAGGTGTTGTCATCATACCTACAGTGGATGGAGGGACTCCAGTAGCAAATAAAGAAGGAGCCAGGGTGCACCTTTCAGAGCTGGATGTAAGGTTTTCCAATTCATTCACATTTTTTTTTTATCATACAGTTTTCTTCAAATACTTTGTCACATCTAAATTGTTCTCTGACCTACTTTCTCTTCAAAGCAGGCATCCAGAGATGAGAAGCTGCTGAGGAAGCACCTCCAGGCAGTGTACCAAGATGAGCAGCACTTCAACCTCCAGGGTTCTGGCCCCCATCTCTGCCCCACCTCCATGTTAAGACCCAAATCTGTTGCAGTACCTGGCATGACCACGTCCTGCTCCTCTCCATCACAAATGTTTAGCTTCCTCCAGGAACCACAGGTCAGAACAACATCAGACAACCGCTACTACTTTCATTAACAAATAAGGTGCCCGTTTCTTTTCACACAGATAAATCCAAGCAAACCAAAATACATCACTACAAATCACGTGAGAACGTTCACTCCGTTTAATGATAGACACAAATCCCACGTCTGCAGCAGGAGCAAAGAAATAAATACAGGAAGATGGTCCTGTGTTCCAGGGTACGGCAGATTTCTGTTGGAGAAGTATCACTTTGCAATTTAAAGCTATAATATGTAACATTTAAAATAAAATACATAACATAAAACAATACATAAAATATAATAACATTGAGGCCTACATTATACATTTTGACTTATTTGTTTACATTATATCAAACGTTTCCAACAATGTTCAGATTCAGAGAAATCTGTAATTTAATTTTTTCATTTACCAACGTTAACATGTAATGTTATTTGAGGCTATTTCATTAGAATGAAATGACATATGAATATACATCACTATGTCATAAGTGAGTGTGATTACTGTAATGTACAATGTGAGAATATTTAGACCACTATGACTTGTTACACATAGCTGTAAATGTTTATGTTTGTTTTTTTTCCAGGGTCCAGTGATGTCCATCTCTCCTCAGGCCACCTACTTGTCCACAATCATTCCTAACGCAGTCCTGCCTGCCTCCATTGAAGTCATCGAGATCGACCATGGCAGCAGTCGGACACGTGGCAGCAGCGTCAGCCACAGTGGAAGTGTTCGTACTGTAAGCAAAAGTAGCCTGGCATCCGGGGATTCATCAGCCAGTCCTTTGTTGTCCAGAAGATCAGATGATGGTGGTTCTCAGACTGACATTTCCCACAACACCTCCACACTGATGCCCACATCAGCTTCAGGATCAAATCTTAGCGAGTCACAGTCTTCAAAGACTATGATTTCAAACGCCTCCCCTACCCCTTCTAAAGGGAGCACATACAGTAGTAACTCACAGCGAGTGGGTCTCAGTGGGCAGGACGGCCAGCCAGAGCAGTCTGGTGAAGACCAAGACCTTGTTAGTCTCCGGAGCTCAGTTAGCAGCCCCATTAGTAAAAGTGATTTTGGTGCAGGTCAAGACATCATGTCACAGTCAGTCGCTGCTGCTGAGGATACAAAGAACAAGCGTAACTTTGCTCGTAGTCTTTCCATTGTAAAGACCAAGCAACCTCCAGCACCTCCACGAAGAACAAACTCTCTGCATAGTAATAAGATCAGGAGCAATGCCAGGGTACTGGTGGACAGCAAAACTCTAAATGACTCTGTGTCTGAAGAGGCGGGGACTGCTGCAGAGAATATTGCAGGAAAGGATGAAATGAAGTCAGTTACTGCAGAAGACAGCAGGATCCTATCCCCAGTATCGACCACTAGCTCTCCAGATGCCTCCTCCAACACTAATGGCATGATACATATCTGTGCCAAGGAGGATGGAGGAACACAGCTCCAGTCAGAATCCAGTGGCTCTTCCCCTCAGAAAACACCATCAGACGGGGGAAAATTTGAACGGACTATGTCCCCTTCCAGTGGATACTCCAGTCAGAGTGGCACTCCAACACTTTCCCCAAAAGGAATCTCACCAACCTCCCCAGAGAAACAGAAGAAGACACCGGTCAAACCAGAGAGGTCTGTGTCTCGGGCCTCATCCTCAGTAGCTTCTCCTTCCTCGTCTCTTACCTCTCTATCGTGTGGTACACCTGAGCCTGTCAATCAAGATGTTTCCATGTGTACCCCTTGTCTGCCCACAGTCCCTGCAAAAGAGTCCAGACCCTGTTGCAATTCTGCAGCGCTGAAAATGGAAATCAGAGATCTTTTAAACATCCCACCCCCTCCCAAAGTCAAAGCACCATGTCCTCCTCCTCCAGAGACATGGGCTCACAACAGACACACCATTGAGCTCCTCTGTGCACCCTATGCTAATGCCAGTAACAAGACATCAAGACAAACACAGGACAGCACAATGAAACAAGCAGGAACCCAGACAGAGGCCAGCGAGGAGTTGCCAGTTGAAAAACACACACCTATGGACAAACCTAAGGTAGAATCATCAGAAAGCAAAGAAAAGGTCCTTGAGGCCCAGCCGCAGACATTACTAACCACGGTTCCTGTAGTTCCCGAAGGTGTCTCTACACAGAAAAAGGAATGTCCAGGTACAAAACAAGAAACGCTTTTAATCCAGGACAGGATAGAAGTAGGTACAGATGTTCAGAGACAAGAGCAGACTAGTGGCCCTCTAGTGGTGGACACAGAGATTCCTCCAAAGAAAGACCTCCCTCTGGTCATGAAGGAACCCATGACAGTAATATGCAGAGAGGAAGTGGTGTCATCAGAGCAGTCAGTCGAAAGACAACAAATGGAAAAGTGTAGCAGTGCCTCAACAGAAGTTTATTTATCTGTTGAGAACCAAACAGCCCTTTCACAGAAGGAAGTTACGGACAGAAGAGAGATTGCATCCATTCAGACACTTTCTGTCGATGTCCCTAAAGTTAATAAATACTCACCTCCACCTACTCCTCCACCTGCTTACCACCCTACACCTCCTCTATCAAGAAAAACACCTCCCTCATCAGTATCTGTGCCACCTGATGATTTACAAAGAGTACAGGAGGAAATCCATGTCACGGAGTGTTGCTGGCCACCTCCTCCGCCTCCTTTGGAAGGGGACTCTGTCTTTGAGGGAGGGGATGAGATTGATTTTCCTCTTCCTCCTCCTCCCCCGTTAGCAACAGACAGCGTGCCAGATGTGACGGACAAAGTTATCACAAAAATAGATGTCCCGAACAGGGTGCCAGCAAATGTTGGAGAGACAATCGTCCACTCGAGTGATGCCGAGACATGTGGGCATAAACCAGGAAATCCTCCTGCTGTCCCACAGCCTGTTGCTGACAGCAAACCAGAGGCTGTCAAGGAAGATTTAAAAGCTAACACAGCTGATGAGTTTTCTTGCAGACCAGTGGTGAATAGTTCATCTAAGAATGACCCACCTCCACCTCCGGAGACACCACCTGTACCACCTTTTACCAGACCAGAGAACCCAGCATCTGCTTTAGTTTCTCCCAGCAGTTTGAAGCGAGACTCTCTGAAAATTGATGGGCAAACTCCCTCTGATCCTCCCATCAGTGCTCCACCTCCAATTACTGTCCCAGAAGCACCTCCTCTGCCTGTGGAGAACGTAACATCTGCTGTTAATTTCAGACGACAGCCCAGTGTGGCAAACAGAGATACCAGAAGCAAAGAGCTCCTTTCCCGCCATAAAAGTGCGCCAATTCCCAAAGAAGATGCTAACATACCTCTTGTCACCCCCTCCCTGCTTCAGATGGTTCGTCTCAGATCAGTCAACATGCCTGAAGATCAGATGAAAACCCCTCCAGAAGACAGGTCAACAAACGAGGGGCCTCCAGTTCAGGAAAACAGCCCAGTTTCAATTCCAGGACCACAAAGCATTCCACAAAAGCCCATCCGCAAGTCTCTGTCTCTGAAATCTCCACCACAGGCACTAAAAACATCATCTGTGACGCTGAACACCCCTTCCATGCGCTTACAAGAAGCCATACGTATGAAGACTGCAGCCATGTCCTCAAGGGACAGTCTTCCATCCAGGTTGGGTATGAGGACATCCACGTACAGCTGTGTCAGTGAACCAGGGCCTCTATCTTTGAAATCCCCAGAAGGATGTGACATGCACAAGTCCCCAGCCTCTACCGCCAGTTTTATCTTCTCCCGGAGCACAAAAAAGGTTGTCATAGAGACTGCTGCTGCCTCCTCTCCAGAGACTCAGGCGAGTCTGAAGCAAAGCTTGGCGGCCGAGCTCATGCAGTTCTCTGACCAGTCAAAGGCTTTCTCCAACGGTGGGATAAAATCAGACAAAGTTCCTCCGCCGGTAGCTAAAAAACCAGCGCACGGCAGCGTCAGCCCTTCACAGAATCTTCCTACTTGTACAGTAAAAATGGACCTCAGTGTTGCTGGAAATGGAACAATGGGAACAGTCCAACACACAGGCCAAATTACACTTCCTGAAACAAGTAAGAATCACATTATATATGACAACATTTCAACTTTGATAAGGGTCGTGTAAAGAGCAGATTCTGTTCGGATAGACAGACAGTGGACATACATCATAGAATAATCCAATAAAATACAATAAGATAAAATACTCAGCAACGATGGTACAATCGGCTCCATCAGCTTCCATATCTTGACATGATAAATGACAGGGAATCATTAAAGCGGATGTATGGCTGCATCTAAACAGGAATATTAGTGGAATATTCATTTCCATCAGCCATGTAAAAAAAAAAACAGCTTAGTAGGAATATTGTCTTTTATTGGAATAAGGGCAAATACCGAAACATAGTCTTCAGGATACTGCAGCGTATGTAAACTCACTAAAGCTGAGTCAGTGCCACCACAGTACCTAATAACGACAATTAACATGCCGGTCTCTTTTCATGAAGAAGCAAATTCCGCATTACCGTGATCTTGAACACCTAAGCACTTAACGCTGCTTTGAAAAGCATATTTTTCTTTTCGCTCTACCTACCACCACACGCAAACCTCCTTCCACACAAACGCAATACGAATTACGCCTGCCTGCATAAAGCTTTTTCCAGTCAAATGTATGAGCGTGTGCTTCCCTAACCTAAAGCTCATGATCCTGACTCACTAACTGAATTAGATTAGGACGGGGGTACTCATAAGTGTGTTCCTGTAACTGTATTATGGTGATGCCATTATGTCTAACCTTCTCTCATCTTCCCCCTCTAGCTACGAGAGTGACAGCGGACACAATTGAAACACTGTTTTGAAAGAGCGCGGCGGTTTGCTGACGACCAGAGGAACATGCAACGACAGAGAACAAGCAGACGAAAGCAAGGCCTGACCGTACTGAAACACATTAAGCTCAACTAACTGGTTGTTGTCACGTCTTCTCCAAAAGCCTTAGCCTGTAATGGCCTTCCTATGTATTTATGCAAAAAAAAAATATGTTGCTCCCAATTTCTTATCACAGCTTTATTCTGGAGTATTTTTCTAAGCTATAATTTATCTCTTATTAGAGCCCCTCAGGATGAAGTGGCGTCCTTTGGCCATTGGCTGAACTGTAAATATTTGGCTTGTGTAACATCGCCTCCCAGTGGCAGGATTAGGTAATGGTCACCACAGCTTACAGGAAAGGACTTCTCCCGATAAAGCATTTCTGTACAAAGGTTTATTGTCCGATAAGTCTTTTTTTTTGTTGTTGTTGTTGTTGTAATATAATGCAAATTCTTAGTGAAATTTAAGGAGTTGCCAGGAAAAAAAAAAAAAGCTGTCAACTACATCCACTACAGGCGCTGTCGTCAGAGATCTGACACATCGTTTCAGTTAAATTTTTCATTGTGTATAAAAAAAAAAAGAATTATTTAAAAATGAATGCTGCACACTCAAAAGAACAAGACAGCAAAGATTTAGTCAGTTTGGACAGAAGCACTTTTGTAAAGCTACAGGAGATGAACCAGACTTTAGAAAAACCGTCTGATAACCGAAACTGTTCGAAGAAAAATCCATTGCGATCGTTGGGTGTTTCTACCCGATCTGCACAATCTCTTGTTGGGTACGGCGAAGGCCGACACATTCCCAGATCTGTCAAAGTAAACAGTCATACAAGTATCCTATTTATTTATGTGTGGTTGTTTCCACTCTTAGCACTGTCAGTCACCTTTTCCTACCAAATATTAATTATTTTCGACATCTGAAAACCACTTTTAGGGCTAGAGATGCGATCGGCCCTGGATGATTGATACACTGGAGTAGACGTAGTGTGAGATCTGAGTTTTCTTTATTATTAAATGTGAATTGATACTTTTCTCCACGTCGAAATTTTTGGGCTCAAGCGTGTTCGGTGGAAAAAAAATCCAGCTCATGTCTATTTGCACAAATGCTTTCCCCCAGCAAAATCATTGGTGAGTGAATTACACCGACTCTTTGTAATGGGTCGGAAATATACATTTTGATGATTATACAGAATTATGTACAGTTATTACTTCTATAAATAAAATTTAAGTGTATTAAAGAATGTGTTGGTTCTTTAAAGCCCTGTTATTACATGTTAATTACCACAACACAAACCTCCCATTCGACACAGAAAACATTTAATTTCTGCACGCCGCAGAATGTAACCAATGTTTATTTCATATTAGAGATGATGCATTGTCTGCTTTAATACCAGGCATGTTGATTTTTATATACAAATATTGTACGCAACGAATTACACCACTTGTATTGATTAGTTCGTTTGGCCACCACCAACATTTATCTTGAAGGCAAAAAAAAAAAACCAAATAATTCACTGTGGATAACTTTGAAAAGTAAAGATATGGATTCCCTTTTAAGACACCTGAGCTATTCCTTATCTGCTAATTCAAGAAGTAAGTGACCAGGTCTGCAACGTTCAAGAAACGTATCCTTCTACGCGAGTACTGAAAAAAAAAAACGGTTACATTGAATTTGTTCACGTAGGTGCATTAGAAACACAGCAGAATGCGAGCGAGAGTTCTGAATCACAACGGGCCACGTCTTCAAAATGACATATAGGTAAGTATGTTTTATATGAGGCTCTTGGAGTTGCGTATTTTTTTTTGTTGAAGCAAAACAGCTGTATAGACTTTTTTGCCACTGTCGTCATTGTCCATTCGTTCTCCAAGAAACATCCTGATGAAGTTCGACTGTTGTCGCCATGGCAACGGCCGATGAACGTATTCTTGTTGTAGTGCGGCCGGCAGAAGCAGCTTCAGTGGAGACGGTAACGCGTGCGTATTTAACTGATGTTGCCTCCTTTCAGTGTCTTACATGTGATCTGTCCTATTTTGGTCATCAGCTGCTGGTCTTTCCACTGGGCTACACACTCGTCTGATATCTTCAAGTCAACCTGGGGTTAAAAAAAAGAAAAAAGAAAAATAAACGTCAGTGATTTTCCTACAAATACAAATACGTTAAAGAATTTCAGGCTGAAACGTACCTGTAGTTTCTCCCAGATTTTCTTCTTTGGGTTGAGTCTGTCGTCGGGTTTGCCCGTTTCATACCCCTCGACAAAAACCCGTTCCCCTGGCGACGAACCCTCTGGTGGGTCCAGAGGCTCCACCCTCCTGGGATCGCCTTCACTAAAAAAAAAAAAAGAAAAAAAAAAAAGAGAGGAGAGAAATTTAAAAAAAAAAAAGCTAAGAGATGAATTGTTTGTGTTCAAAATGTTCGACACTCACATAGAGGCACATAGCAGCATGGCTTGAGACTCAATGCCTCGCATCTTCTGGGGTTTCAGGTTGCACAGTACCAACACCATTCTGTCCTGCAGGTCCTCTTGTGAAACATAGGCGACCAGGCCGCTGACGACCGTCCTCGGCTCCGCCTCCCCTACGTCGATCTTCTCCAGGTACAGAGAGTCAGCGTCTGGATGCTGAACATTGTCATATAAAGCAAGTTATGTTAAAAACACAGTACATTTCAGTGGGTAATCTGTGCATTTTCCTTGACGACCAAGCAAGGAGACTCAAACCGAAATCGCAATATTGCCCACAATGATAGCAATATGACTTTTTAAAATCAAAGCAGCCCTATCTTAAACTGAAGTTTGCTGCACTGATGACCTACCTTGTCCACACTGATAACCTTGCCCACCCTTATATCCAGTCTGGATGGGGCCAGCTCATCATCGTCTCCTCCACCTCCTCCTGCCTTGGCACCCTTCCCTGCTGATTCTGATCACACACACAAAGCCTCACATTAAGCCCGCCGCCATCCCATTTCGTGCAAAATTAGTTATTCTGCTATATTTCGTATTAAAGCATTGCACTCATGCAAGAAAACCCACTGTGGGGAAAACACTGACTGTTCTTTGAGGGGTCGGGGTAGGCAGAGTTGGTGAGTTTGCGGAGCTCAGGAGACTGGAACTTTTTTCTGATTGGTTCCAGGAGTTGGTTTAGTGCTGCTTCCACTGAGGCCTTCAGGTCTCCGGGGTGGATCAACTAAGAAAATATGAAATTATGAATGGTTGTACTCAAGCATGATGGGAAAAGGAGGCATTTCAGCAGAACAAGTGCAGATTGGTGGGGGGTTTAAACACTGAAATAAACCAGGAAGGCTGTGCTTTACCTCCTCAGCAAAGTCCTTCTCCACCTCTTCAAATACAGAGTAGATTTTGTCACCTCCCCACTTGGGGTCCCTTTTGATGCAGAACTCTGAAAAACAGTCATTCTAATATTACATTATGTTAAGACGTCGTTGGACAATCAGAAGCCAAGTAAACATAAGAAGAGTTTCACCTCCGCGTAGTGGGAAGAGGACATATCTGACAAAGGAGAGAACTCCATTGTTCTGGATGTTTCCTGGTTCACAGAAAGCCTTCTTCAACTTCTTTTTCACATCTTCTTTTGAGTCCAGCAGATCGATCTTTGACTCCTGTTGTCACAAAGAAAGAAAAATAGATGCTCAGGTGAAGCCTTTTCTTACATCCTTCCCTCTAAATAAATAATGAATCTGTGGGCTTACTTCTTCTGAGGAGCTCATCTTGGCTCCTGTCAGTCCTGGTACCATGGGGTTCATCAGATGGGAACGTTTGGCATAGCCAAGAGAAGGCAAATACTACAGACAAACAAAGATAACACTTACACCAGATGTCTACAGATATTAAATCAAGGAGGAGCTGTGTCCTCGAGTCTAATTATCTCTATTAATGTCTTATGTCTCTCAGGACATCTCTAATCACCAAGTGCATCAAGAACTGAGGCATAAATTATGTTATAAATGAAAGAAACGAGGTAATACAGGAAAAGGAGGAAAACTAGGGTTAAAAATAAACGTGATGAGATAGAGAGATGGTACCTTCTCTGCCAGAGTGAAAATCTTCCTCTGGTCGACTCCTCCAAACTGGGCGTCCACCTTTAGGTACTCTTCATCCAGAGCCTGAAACCAAAAGACAAATCTCACGGTCAGTCTTTAAGGCAAATAGCCATTTTTCTAATCTATCTGTTTTATACACTGATATAACCATAAAAGGACGTGTAACAACAGTATGTAATAACTCGACAAAATCTAACAAATTCCAGTTTATTAAGTAACATTGCAGTGTTTTAATATACAACCCTTGCACCTGTAATAACGTGTAATTCAATTCAATTTTATTTATATAGCCCAATATCACAAATCAAGATTTGCGTCAAAGGGCTTTACAGTCCGTACGAGGTACAACACCCTCTGTCCTTAGACCCTCGGTTCAAGTGAGGAAAAACTGCCCAAAAAACCCATCTGGGAAAAATGGTAGAAAGGAAGGGCCACAGAGTGAAGTGTAAATGTTTTCATCTGTGCACAAGCAAAATTAAACATCCTAAATATTAAGACTGGCGATAAAAGCAGAGCAGGATCAGCTTTTTATCACATTTATCTTACAAATACAGCTACAGCTATTTTCAACAGGTTTCACTGCTGCACTTGTCTTTTTACAGAGCTCTCTAAAAGACCACCTTAATCAAAACACAGCTGTATTTATTTAAACAGGGCATTTCATTGTAATTATGTTTAAAATTGGGATATGATAAGACATTAATTTCAGCAGTCCTGTAAGTTTTACGTCGTTCAGGACAGGGTAATTACCTGAAGTCCAGGGTACAGCAGACCGCTGAGCAGAGGATGCTCCACCTGTTTGACGACCTCAGCTCCAGCCTTCTTGGCATCGTGCTCCGTCACCATGGAGGACAGACGGTACACATCCAGAGTGTACTCTCTGAAAAGGCAGGGGAAAAAAATGTCCTTAAACATCAGTCTCATATTGTGCTTCTGGAGAAACCACCAAAGCAAACAACCAACCTGCTGAGCTGGTAGTCCGTTCCTTTGACAAACTTGAGTTTATCCAGAGGTACACCGATGCTCTCCAACATAGCCTTGATGACCTGTTCGTAGTATTTAACCCTGAGCTCCAGCAACTCCCAGGGAGCCTTCATGTTGTCGAGGTAGGCATGCAGGTCTGCAAACAGAATAGTGACCTGGGGGGGGAGAAGTATACGAGAAAACACATTTATAGCAGAGCTCCGACTAAGTGTAATTAGTGGATTAGTGAGATGTACCCACCTCACAGCCAGCCTTCAGGAAGTCCGCTATCTTGGACATGGGGACAAAGTAAGCTACGTGGGGCTTCCCCGTCGTCGCTGTACCCCAGTACACCCTGAGCTCTCTCTCCTGAAGCACCTGCTTCAGCTTCTCCTCTCCAAGGACCTCCTGCAGGTTCAAACGCACAGATGAGTCCAAGCTACAAAAGGGCTTCGGGAACTTAGGTAGAGTCTGGATGCGCAGTGTATGTGTGTGTCTGCGTCTCCCACCTGGAGGTTCCTGGTGATGAGGTCAAACTTCTCATCTGGGCTTAGTTGATCTGCCATGACGCAAGGCCTTCTGGACTGGGAGGACAAGAGGTTTTTGGGTTTTTGTTTTTTTTTTTTAATTGCTACAATTGCAGCATTATACTCATTTACGTGTTTGTCAAATTCTGTGAAACTGACACCACAGTGCACTGCAGTTGAATCACGTGTGTATCGTAATTGTCAACATCAAGTGTAGCAGAATCACTCCATCATGATACCACTGTCGCCACTGTCGAAATCAAGACATTTTGAGATGCAGTGTGTGGTTTTCAAAGCAGAAAGCTGTCAGACAAATGCAGTGGAGTAAAAACACAATATTTGCCTCAGAGATGTAGTGGAGTAAAAGAATAAAGATGCATAAAATGGAAATGGTCAAAATGGGAAAACCTCGCAGATCTGGTCATTTTGAATCACAAACAAACAATAACTAATAATAATAATATCAATGGCAAGTTAACCAAAGGGCCTTTAATTAAAGGTTGGGGTTGGTTGTTAGCCTGTTAGCTGGCGTTCATCTGATTCACACGTAATGAGAAACGTGTATGAAACTCGGTCTTCATAACTGCCTGGTTTCGTCCATATGTCAAGCACAGGTCAGTCAGTCAGCTTACAGTTAATCTGCTGTCCCCCCCACCCCACGGCCCAGCTCCACGTCACGTCACGCTGATAATGAATGAACGAGTCAGCTAGAACTGTTTAGCCACCTAGCTCCAGAACCATGTGCAGCTAACGTTACCTAGCTCCGTTTAGTCTCAGGGCTGTCAAAGCGAATTAACTTCTAGCTACGCGTTCGGTTAATGCGACGGCGGTGTCAGTCGAAAATAAAACCGTGCTCTACAGCCGGCGGACTCACCTCAAAACCTGGCTTCTAGCAGAGAGAGGAGGTGGATGATGTGGGAGAAGCCGGTCGGATGGACCTGTCAGTGTGTTGCATCAGCGATAGATTGAGTTCTGCTATCGACACTCAAAGACTCCAGGCGAAAGTAATCGAGAGCAGAGGGTTTTTTTCCTTCTCCTTCTCCTCCCCCTCCTCCTCCTTGTTCTTCTTCTTCGGTTTTTATTGGCGGTTGGCAAATAGCGTTTAGGTACATTACCGCCACCTACTGGTATGGCGTGTAGACCAAGAATGCCTATTTGACTAATTAAAAAAAAAAAAAACTAATATAACTAAAAACTAAATAAAATAAAAATAGATTAATAAAATAGATAAATATCCTCATATCTTACTAACCAAATCTGTTGCCATTAGATAGCTATATAAAATTAGAAAGCGTTGACTATTTCACAGTATTTCTATCAAATCAAATCTTATTTTTTCCTATTTCAGAAGATCAGTCATTTGTCTTCTTTCCATGGCATATTTTTGACAGTGTACTATCACATGTTCTAACGTTTCTAAAACTAAAGGGCTTCATCAAACATCGAGGTGATTATACAGTCAGAGTAGAATAAGCATCTTGATCAAAACTAAAAAGAACAACACAGAGGCTGCATTCAGATGCCACATTTTATTCCAAAGCATCAACACATGATTTCTATAGGGATAAGGTTATAAAACTGGAGATCATGTATGTGGAATGTAAGAAATTCTACTCATGTACTGTAATTGATACAAATTTGAGGTACTTGTACTTTGAGTATGTCCATTTTTTGCAACTTTAGAGGCGAATATTGTACTTTTTACTCCACACATTTACAGTTTTTCACCTCCTGTACAGTGAAAATCAAAGGATAAAACAATCCTTTGTTGGTTGAGTTTAAAATAATCCTCCTAATACTAAATAAATTCTTAAAAAACCATGTAGTCACAAAGACAGGCCTGTATTTCTGAACTCATGAAAAGGACACGACTGTACATTAAATACTTGATCAAGCAGATCAAATGAGCTCAACTGCAGTAAACTTTTACATTTTCATACTTTCAGTACGTTTTGTTCATAATACTTACAGTTATTTAGGTAGGGTTTTATCTAAGAACTTCTACTTAAAGTGGAGATTGTACATGGTGTGGCAGTAGCAGCCTACGTTCACTTCAGTAAAATATATTTCCCTCACAACTGATGTAATACGAGTCCGTGTAATGTTCATTCCACAAATTGTCCATTTTAGGCACAAAAAGTCAAAAGTCAGGCTCCAGGCGGGGCAGCACCGGGAGGATAAGGTTCCCAAAGGAGGAGTCCTGAGTGATGAAGAAGCCCGACGAGTGGACGTGGGCGTGCTGCAGGGCAGCCTTCTGCTGGGCGGCGATGTGCTGCTGCTCGGCGCTGTCCCTCACCTCCTTCAGGCTGGGTCTGGAGGACAGCGGGATGTTGGCTCCGGGGCTGTTCATGGACTGGCTCTGCAACAGCCGCCTCTTCTCCTTGTCCAGCTCCGCCAGGATGGCCACCCGGGTCTTGTTCTGAAAGCCTTGTCCTGGCGGGTTGGCAGCCATGACAGCTGAGCGAACAGCGGAGCGAAGAGCCGGAGGTGTCACAGGTCCATTAAACTCACAGCTCGGACCACTTCCACGCGTGTTCAGCTAGCTGCTCCTTGAAACAGACGGAGGTAGAGCAAAAAAAAACAAAACAACAACAACAAAACAAACAAAAACAGACTGGATATGAAACTTACAGAGCTTCACACTCGCCGCTGTAGGAAAACAAAATAATAACACTTCCGGAAATGACGCTTCTTCTTCTTCTTTTTCTTTTTCTTCTTCTTCTTCGTCTTCTTCTTCTTCTTCTTCTTCTTCTTCTTTTACTGGGGGATTGCAAACCGGCTTAAAGGTGCATACCGCCACCCACTGCATCGAAGTGTGTAGCGTCATGACATTACAACTACAAAAGAAAACACCTACACATTATTTGCAACACGTATCTGCAATAAATATCCTACCAACCTCTTTCTAATTTTCCAGAATTCCTCTCAGTAATGATTTAAGACTCCATTCCTGACCTGCCTTCTACACTACATTTCTTAATGCCTCCCTCTCTCGATCGTGTTCATCACATTGCACAACACGTCCTACATTTTCCAAACTGTTAGACCACTGCCACTGTTTGTTTGACTTTTCCCCATGCCGTACAGCGTAGAATTGAAACCTTAACCTGCTCTCTTCGTCTACAGCTGATCTAATGAGTGATTTTGCCTCTCCCCTTCCATAAGCTATATTAATCATTTTATTATCATATATTTTAAGAGCCTGTTACGCTAATTTGTCCATTTGCTCAGTCTCTTTTACTCCCATATGAGCAGCGTGGACCCAACAGAACCGTACTTCAACGGCCATCCTTTGTGATCTTCAAAGCATAGCGTGAACCTCAATCATAGGATCTTCTCGAACTGTTGGAAGAGGAGGTCACAGGACTCCTGGTTTGCAGAGGACATCTCTGCAGCAGCTCACACGGCTGACTGTGTCGAGATGGTCTCCTGTGTCTTCTGCTCCCGAGGGCATTAAAACACGAACGACTCAAACTTGACCTGCCAAGGGGAATTGAAAATGAAGGCTTTGAAACGGACCTGGCTGTCTGCTCCTTCAGGTCCATTAATGAATGTTGTTTATCCTTTCTGTCACATCTCACTGATGTATATCCTGCTTTAATAAAATCTAGATGCAGTTTTAATGCGTCTAATTCATGAACATACTTTTTAAACTCCTGCCCATTCTCGGTTAGACTCCTAGCATTCCGCTGCAGACTGTGAATTACCATTAAATATAGATGCCTAATTTAGTATGTATCACCAAAGTCCGGTGGGTTGAGCATTTGATTTATTGCGTCTACCTCCTGTGTTTGTAATTCCTGCTGCTTCAGCAGTTGACTTGATTCTTGACCTTCCATCTTCTTGTTCCAACAAAGCTACTTCGCAGATGAATGCAACAAAGTTGACTCAATCCACAAGTAAAGTCCCCTCCTTGACTCTACACTGATGTTCTGTGTTTATTCTCCTTCCTGCTGTAAAATCTTTCTCTTCACACGTTTGACTGATGTTCCCCTGTTGTTTTTCTATTACTTCCTTGTTTGCTCTTTCTTCGTTGACCTGAAATGCTTCGCCGTATGACACCTGATGCGTGATTTTACATCTCTGTACTTCTCTTGCTTGCTTTTACACCGCACATCCTTCATTCTTTTTACATACAGTGTGCATATTGACTTTGATAGCATATGAATGCATAGTGTATTGATGTACATTGATGCACTAATGTCTTTATCAGTGTGTTATGTTATACGTTATAGGAAGATAAGCCGATTGTCATGGCTTTTTATTTCTGTTAAAAGCAAAACCAAATTTATACACCAGGTGTCACTAGTGGTCTATAAATATTGTACACTGTGTTGCACAAGCTGAACTTAACAGTGCAGACAGTAGTTTGTCTTTATATTTGATAATTGATATATATTCGATTTATTTTATGTCTCTAAAGCCTGTTGATTAAGCATTTGGAGGTTAAGTCCAGTGTCATGAACAAGCATTTTATTCTTAAATAGTCCACATTGTAGCCCATAGATGTCTCATTTTTTAGACCGACCGTCCTGCTCCAAATACTAATGAAGTGTTTCAGACTGAGATTCAGGCTCAAAAGACTAAATTATCAAGAAAACAGTGCATGGTGAGAGCTGCAGGTTGGACATCTTCATTAAACCAAATTGTCAATTCGCTTTCTTAACGTAAAAGGAAAAAAACTGTCGTGACAACTCATTCACAGTACACAATTAGTATTTATTAACAATGTCTTCATTTTCAATATTTTTTTTTCTTAAATAACTACAGTACAGTGTACATACGCTCATTTCACTTGCAGTACCAAATATCAAAGATATTTACAGGTTTACGTACAGTATATACATATGCACAAGAGGCGTGTGCACAAGGCATTTGTGTGTCCCTGTGGGGTTAAAGCTCACACATTTGGCTACAGCCTCAAGAGTCATGAGGGAAGTTCACTGGCATAAAAAGACAATACACTGACAAAATAAAATAGGTGGAGATTTACAAGATGTACAATTCATACAGGGGTTATTCATGAATGAAAATGGCACAGTGTTGGCATGTACAGTAGTCCCCTACTAAGAATGGAAGAAAGAGGATGAAAAAGTAAGTAAAAACAAAACAAAGTGGATGTAATACAACACTTTTCACGTCGGCAACCCGGTTGTCAGAAATAACATGTCAAAGATGGAACAGTATGTATAACATATGACACTGTATGTACACATTTCCATATCAATGGAAATGAAATATGCCAGTCGTCATTTTCATGACTGGGACTGAGATGACACCAAAGCATTCTGGTTGTTCCTTCAATAAACACATATATATATACACACACACACACACACACACACACACACACACACACACAACAAAGAAACATTCAAAAAACACCCATGGGAGGCTACAACACGTTCCTCAACCCGCAATTCTTTTTTTTTTTTCTTTTATGTTTCCCTTTTCAATTGCACATGGAGCAAAGACAGAAGTGATGGTAGCATGCATTAAAAAGTGTGAATGTTAAAAAAAAACAAAAAAAAACTGTACTTTTTTTTTTATTATTATTTTTTTAAACCCATTCCATCTTCAGCATTTTGAAACTCTCAGTTCAGCTGGAACGAGGGCTGGGCGAAACATCCAATCAATTTCAATAACTTTGAACAATTTGAAGGGGAAAAAAAAAAAAAAAAAAACCTAAATGGAGGTTAGTGCTTCCTGTGGATGCCTTTCTTACTCGACAAAACTTCAAAATGTAACTGGTTTGTTGGAATATATTCACAGTGAATATATTTCCGTAGTCGTTGCCTAACAGTGGTGCTTTATTTTATAATAAATAATTTTCATTTTTTTTAACAAATAAAGCACATTCACGCCCTTACAAGTGCTGCCTTTTTGTTCTGTTCATTCTGCACATACATGGTGTATCGTTCTAATAAGGAAAACTATTTCCAAATTGTATATATTTTCTTGAGTTTATATAGACAGAAAACAATGGATTAAAATCACGATTTGTCCTCTGGAAACACTGGGGGAAAAAAAAGAAGAAAAAAGTTGTTTTTTTTGCCCAGCCCTAGTTGGAACACCTTACAGGCCTTCAAGAGATTTAAATACTGCAAAAAGCATGACTCTCCAGCAAACAAAAACAGTAAAATCAGAACTAATAAATAATTAAATAGTGATAGAACTAAATTAGTACTGACTGAGGTCATGTTTTTACTCAGTATAAAGTAAATGAAAGCATTTGGAGGAAATAAACCTCTCGTCTCCCATCAGTAGCTGTCCTATAAATTATTTCATGTAAATTATGTATTTGCTGGATAAACATCACTGCTATCTGTGCAAATAACTGCGTTACTGTTGTAGTGGTTTCAGTACGACGGCGGAGAACTAAAACAAGCCCGTTTTTCTCTGTGAGGCCGCTAGGTCCAACGTCACATTACTGCCTCTTCAAGAAAAACCAGCAGGATGAGAATGAGATGGAAACAATCTGACTGACTGGTTTCTGTAAACTTTGAGATCGTGTGAAAAGAAATAAATGCTGAACACATTTAAAATGTGTTCGTAATACACACCGAGTCAATGACTCAAGAGCGGGTGACCGATTCAAGTGTCAGTTTTGAAATTTTAACCCCCCAAACGGAGCTGAAATTAAGGCGTCGTTACCGTTTGTTCAAGTTTCTCACGATGTTTACATGTCTGAACTTAGAAACATTTTTAACGCAGTGCTCAAGGTCATTAATGTTCAATGCTGTTGCGTACAAAGATGGAAACGGTTTAGTTCGAGCATATAGCACCATCAGTGGTGGGTGGCACTGACTACACATCGACAAATCTTAACACAATTGAATATTTTTGTGCAGTTTCAACTTGAGGACAAGACCAACCTTAAAAAAAAAAAAAAGATTTTTGGCAGTACTCAAAAGTGTGCTGTACAAAAACGAAGGCTTTTGAGATCTGAATGAACAAAGAAGAGGATGAATATCACGCGTTCAGGGGAGGAGAACCGTTCTCCAAAAGGCCTCAGCCTGACTGAAGCAATGACATTTTTTTGAAAAAGTCAGGTTTTGTAGACATTGAACAGCAGCAGTGTGATTGGACAAGGCGGTGCCTGTGGAATCCAACAGGCCCAGGTCCGTTGGTCCCGCTAAGTGCAAAGTACCGATCGATCACTCGATTGGTCCAGGGGTCTAGAAACTTGTGCTACACCATGTTGGCCAGTTCTGTGGAGTCTGTTTCAGAATCTGCCTCGTTGTCCCTGAGAGAAAACAAAACATGACGTCAGTTCAGAGTTCAGCCTCACAGACATACAAACACAAATATTGATATAACCTGAGGTTTTCCCACCTCTGTTCCTGGAGCAGTTTGCGGTTGCCTTGTCTCCTCTCCTCATCGATTGGATACGAGTACAATATGCCCAGACCGATAATGATGAGAGCTATGGGGGCAACAGAGACCAGCAGCTTCAAGGTTAAATCCACTGCCTCTGGTTGGCTGCAGCCACGGGTAATGTAGCCTGCAAAACTACAAAAAAAATAAAAATCAAAAAAATACGGTGATTAAAATGAAAACACATTTGAAGAGTGGCATCCATAAAGAACTTTATGTCCAATGACCTGCTTAACATTCGCCTTTGGAGAGTGAGTCGCTATTGTCACAAAACGTATAAAAATAATCTTGATATGAAGGAAAATTTCCCACCTGAACCACCAAGGTTACAGTCATTAATGAAAACAAAATGTGAACTAACTAGGTGTGAACTACCGTAAAATTACAGAGAAATGTTTTTGTCTTTGTCCATTTATGTCCCACATGAGCCTAGTATTATGGGATATGAAATGTACTTCCTTTTTTGAGCTGTGCCAGGTTTTTACCCCAGCAGATGGGCACACCTGGCATCATGGCATAAAACCTTTTAATCTTACCCCTGACAAATATTACAAGAAAATTTAAAAAACTAAATAAAAATTAAACTAAAACTGAGCAGAAAAAAGCTAGCAAAGCCGCTTTAGACATTAAATTGAAAACAAAGTCAAATAAAAATCTAAACTATTATAAGCTTGCTAATCGCTCATCAAAGGGCCACATTCTGCTGGAAATTCAGTCATGTGATGCGTGCGCCCAACTCACACTACACTCAGACTTACTGTACTTAATCTAATAAAAGCAGAAAACATTCCTTCTTTGATGTTGGATTTGCTGCCGAGAGATTTGGCTTAACCTCATTCATGACTTTCTTTATTGTGTCTCGCTGCATTGATTCACAGGCCTGCTACGTGATTTAATTATTTACATTATAGCTTGAGAATGCATACGTTTTTATGACGGCACTTACTCTAAACTGAGAGTGGAGATGCCCAGTGAGACTCCAGACGCAAATTTGGTGAAGAAAACGTAGAAGGAATAGAACAGCGCCTCGTGTCCGGTGGAGTCAGGGTTCTGAACTTGGAAATCATCGACGACATCAGGAAGCATCGACCTGAGAGGAAAATAATGGCATGATTTTAAGAGCACGGCCGATAGGAACTCGCTGTTGTGAAGTGGCTGCTCCTTTTGCTAATCAAACAGGCTTAGTAGGAATGTTGTCTTTTTCCAAACTTGAGGGCAAAAAGTGGACTATTTTGCGCATGTGAACGTGTCAGCAGGTGTCTTACCAGGGCAACAGGAAGGCTGCAGCCACTCCGACGCCAGCAGCGAAGGAGACGACGTAGGTTACGATCAGGTTACTCTTCAGACACACCACCAGGATCATGAAGGGAACCACAGACTGGAGAAGCAGAAACACATTAGGCTACTAATGCACACTAGATGAGCTGTACACTAGAGATCTACTTTTGCGGACGCTTGAACCGTTTCCCTACCCCCTTATTCATCTGAAAATATTAAATCCTTAATTCCTGTCAATCTTACGGGCTTCACATGACTTAAAGCGGTGTCTGGACGTGACTGTGGTTCTTACCAGGGTGCCAACGTAAACCGCAGTCTTTTTCCCAAAGCGAGTCAAAAACCACTGCCAGAAGGGGATGGCCAGAGTAGCGGAGAGCTGAGGGAGGAAAAAAAAACAAAAAACATTAAGAGTCTGTTAAAGCAGCAGTTTTGTTTTGACTGAGGGGGACAACGTTAAAACAAGTTTCAGTGAATTCCACAGGAGGACTTTTATTATCACAAGATAACAGGGTTTTGAATGAAACGCTTTTGGAATTACATAACATTAAAAGAAGCACGACATTGAGCTGCATACTCTGAATACTTGTGTTTCCGTTTGGGTTCGACAGGAATTTAAGCGTGCTGATGCAGAAGCACATTCGACCTCTTATACCGGCCAAAACACAACAGTGCACATGGAGACAATACGGCAACAACAGCGCTTCCCAAAACAAACCTGACCGTAATGTGATGCAGAATTCTGCAGGGGTCATCGTCTGGCCCGACAGAGGGCTCGCTCCCATCGCTCTGGCCTCTGACCCCTGCGTGTTTGACTAAGGTAAAGATTACACAGAGCCCCAGTGGAACAGTGGTTTTTCCACCTGTTTCTAAGTGATAAAGCTCCCTGCATAGTCATCAGTGTTACAACGACTTCCTCCTCTTCAGTCAGAGTTCTTTTTTGTGGTTTCTCACTGTGAGTGAAAGTGCAAATTCACTTCCTTTGTAATTGCATGCAGCAGATTTGAAATGATGCGTCAGGGACTAGAACTAGATGTGAATGTTCTTCCCCCAAAACTACGTCTACTGGCACTTCTTGTCAGACAGCCTCTGATATTAACCCAACATTTAAGTTCTGAAATTTCCATTAGTTTTTATTTTTATTCAGTCTTTCCATTTGGTTTTGGATTCCAGTTTAGTTTTAGTTAGTTTTACAAGTGCAAAAGTACTTTTAGTTTGAGGAATTTACTTTTTATTTAGTTTTTCTACTATTATGAAGACAGCCTTGATTTATAAAAAAAAAAGGTGTAAGAATGCAAGACTTCAAATAGGATTTACAAAGTGATTGTTCATTAAAAAAGTTCCCATACTGTACAAAGCAATTTTCTTCTTGTACACCATGACCCATTAACATTGGGGGAAAATGAAGTTGCAACTCTTTTTCATTTAAGTTCGTGTTGCATTGTTCATTGTAATTTTATTTTTGTTTTTTCTTTATTCCAGATTACTTCTTAAATATTGCTTCACTGTTAGTTTTAGTATCCGTTATCTATAATAAATCTGCATCCAACGCCCCATCAGCCTTATCATCTTATTCTACTGAAATCAAAACACCATTATTGGTCATTGAGTCTTTATCGTTATAATCCATATCATAAATACACTCCTTCCAAACAAAAGTGGAGCAAAACAGAGCTACACCTCGAACATAAACACTGAGCTGCCCATTCAAATTAATTGTTTGCTGGGACCAAAGCTGGAGAACAATGTGCTGACTATACACAGCATGCTTTTTGCAACGTGCTTCCCATTAGCAGAAAACACACAAAGCTCCTCTCTGTTCATTTGATGAACTCCCACTCGCTCTCAGACAATGTCTCCTGTCATTTGACCTCCTATTTAGTTTGAGGTGCATTTGACGTGATTACATAACGTACAGTGAAACGGCAGCCTGTTAGTCATTTCCCTTTTTTATGTCCATTTCTGTTCTAATAAGCTGTGGATAAGTCTCTTCAAATTACTGAAGGTCAGGATTAGGATCATTTAGCGCTGGATCATGGATAACTTCATAACTCCACTGAAAGCTCGCCGTGTCGACGCCACGGAGAAGTCACTTCACTAAATAAATGCACTTTAAAAAAGGTCACTGCCTTGGCTCTGTAATCCTTTCCATAAAGCAAAGGATCAAAGCATGTAATCTTTTCAACCTCACTAACCTGTGCTTTCTCACTCCTTACAGTAGTACTGTGCGTGCTACGGTAGACAGATCAATGGATTAACTGCGAATAAAACCTGTCAGCATCAGAAGTCTTTGATGTAAAAATCTTAAGATACATATTAATAAAAAATAAAGGGAGACGAGGAGAGATGTGTGAGAAGCGCAGTGGAGTGGAGGCTAAGTGTTGCAGTGTCTCCGTTACTGTCTGTGGGAATGGGATGGCATTCAGGCAGAATGGACACACATCACTGAAATGGGCAGACGTGAGACAATGCATTCTAACCAAGTACAGAGAGCCCTTGTAATTGAACAACAATTTATGTCCTCGCCCTTTTGTGTGCACTCTGAGGCCAACAGCTTGACTTATTCCACATAAAAAGAGCTTCTCAAGGTTTCGTGCGCTGAGGGAAATGCGGTCATTGCTATGGGAACAGTGCACCTTTCCGTCTGCGTGTCTGAAAAGGCTACCTGTGTGTTTGTACTCACCATGATGACCAGCAGAATATTCTGGAAGTCGTTTCTGAAGCCCAGTGTGGAGCTGCAGAACAGAGCGAAGTTTCCCTCCAGGAGCTGCAGAAACACAAAAGTCACATTTTAGAGTCACACTTTACGGCTTAAACCAGGAATCGTACAGTTCAAGGCGAGTTAGGTCAAACACTTTTTAATGCTGCAAATTTAAAAAGGTTCAATTTATTAATCTACAAATAAGGCCTCTACAGAGAAAAAAAAAAAAGTGTACAGGCCGTTATCACGATGTAGTCAACCGAGACAGTCGTTAGCTTAGAGGTGGAGTCGGCTAATGTCAACAAATTTACCAAACGTGAAAGGCATTCGATAATAAAATATTGTAAAACATAAATGTTACCAATTATTTTGCCACCATTTAAGATTCACACATGCTTGTGTGCTTATGTTTAGTTTGTGTTGGAGTCTGCGTTGCGCTGGGAGGGTTAGGGTCATTTGTTCACATTAGCTAACTCTACTTCTAACCTAACGACTGTCTCGGTTGCCGTCATCCATGATAACAGCCTCTACACGGACTTCTACGTAGAGGAGTCCGGTTGGTTTTTCTGTGAATATCCTTACCTTCGCTTCTGAGTTCAACACTAGCTACTGTTAGCTTAGAAATGTGACTGTGCGTATTTGCGTGTCTCTGGACTCACCATGAAAGCCAGTGAGGTAAAGAGGAAGACCATGACTAGTTTGGCGTACGGTCCATGGCCCATCACCAGCCTGATCCCCTGGAAGAACGACATGGGCTCTGACCTGGGACGACAAGATTCTGGAGGGGAAAAACAGGGGAAAGTACAAATGAAGATGCAAAATTAATTCAATTCCAACGCCTTCATTTCCACTAGCATGTGTTTTTTTTCGCCAGTGTGTTGTAAATAGGGAGCTGCTGTTCAGGCTCGCTCTTTACTGGACAAGCATGTCTATTAGTTCCATTGCTGGTCACAAGGCTTCTAATTTAACAGTGTGCTCTCACATCAGCCCACACTCATACCACAGTACACAGCAATGACTGTGCGTCCTCATTGGACAAGAATAAAAGCAGCCATGTCACATGCAAGACGGATGTTCCTCTGCATCCAATCTGGAGTTGAACTCCATCGACTGAGGTTTTTCATGGATGTTTAATGTGGAGTTAAAGCCACGGATATAGCCTTTAAGCAACTGAGCGAAGTTTGACATAAAAATCGTATTTATATATGTAGTATTTCAAACTAAAAATATAAATAGGCAATGTAAAAAGGCAGTGGTATGGGGTTTTCTCTCCTCATTTCAGCTTTCATTTCATTCAAAGTCAAAATAAGGCGGAGTGGAAAGTATCGTGCTTACCTTTTTGCTCTCTCACACCACAGAAAACAACAATCGCACAGAGGATGTAGATTAAGCAGATGACACCAGATGCTATCATGTAGGCAACTTTCTGTTGGGGAGGAATAAAAAGAAAAGCGATGAGCAAGTGCAGTTAGCATCCAAATGTCCACTTAAGCCTTCTCATTTAATATGCGATCAAATATGAGATCTTTATAGCGCGCGTAGCCTACCGTGTGTTCTAGAGAAATGCCATGGTCAGTGTCGTTGAGTCCATGAGACGTAGAGGTGTTGCTGACGTCACCAGGTCCTGGGAGGCAGGGAGCGTTCGCCATACCCACTATCTGTCCCTGGATGGCTGTGCCGAGTACAGTGCCCAAAACCTCTACCGTCATCCCTGACAAGAGGAGAACACATGGCAGACATTTAGTGAGGTGGTGACGCACTAAATTAATGTCATATTTGTCAGGTTAATAGGTTTACATCCTGACTTTTAGCTCCAGTACTCACTGTATGCAGTTGCAGAGTCTCTCTCTTTCTGTTCGGAGCTGATGAACATGGTGAGGGCAGAGTATGGCACATGGAAACACTGAAGGACAGAGAGATAAGAAAAATTAATGCAAGGCTTTCTTTCACTTTTCGGTCATGCAGAGACTTTAAGGCATGGTAATTTGTTTCAGGTTATTGCACTACTGTGTGTTTTTTTTCCTTGACCTGAAGTGCGAATCATGACAAGATCAGGGGGCGAGTTATGTTCTACAGGTTGGAAGGAGTGTGGAGAAGACAAAAACAAGCGAAAAAAAAGAAAAGAATATGCAGTGCATATCACAAGAGTAAACTGTCGAAATAGTCAAAAAGTTGTCCAAGACTGGCTTTGTTCAAATTCAAGAACTAATTTTTTTTTTTTAAAGTTGTCAAAAAGTGGGCATGTCCTCGATGGCTCCACTTAAAACTGGTGGAAACTTTCCAAACCGGTTTGTTACATGACACTGAACTGGTTCTAGAACCAGAGATAATTTGGTGGAAAAAGTTTATGTGTGATGTCGAAATCAGTTCAGATAATCAGCTTAAACAATCCATCCGCAGGTTACTTCATATTAACCACATTATATTCGTTGGCTGGTGGGAGTAATGAATGTTGTAATAAATCTTCTTTGGAAATAATACTGTTTATCCTTTTCATGACTGCTTTGCACATATGAGACAAGTAACTGTTCTTC
>JAPQRN010000003.1:12510684-12523525 GCA_037367275.1 Coranthus polyacanthus
ATAAATCTTCTTTGGAAATAATACTGTTTATCCTTTTCATGACTGCTTTGCACATATGAGACAAGTAACTGTTCTTCAGTGTGTGTGTGTTTGCATGTGTGTGTCACACTCACAGTTTGAAGGGTCTGGAAGAGGCAGTAGAAGAAAAGGTACCAGATGACTTTGCCATCCTCAAAAGGAGGGACGTACCATATGAGGAAATAGCAAAGCACAGCCAGAGGGGTTGAGAGCAGGATCCTGCAGATGCACAACAAGGACACAGGAGGGGGACGGGAATGAGAAAAGACAACAACATTAGTGGCCGAAAAAAACTGGATTCTACTCGAGCATGAGGCGCTTATGCTGTAAACAGTTGCCAGTCTTCATGAAGAAAGGCGCCGCTCGTTGCTTAACAGGCCATTTAATTATGTGTCATTCAGTCTGTGTCAGCTTTTTCTCAGTGCGTTACTGTTTAGCATTTCACCCTTTCAACATGATTATCATCAATAGGAGCGCAGTGCTTCTGGCATGCACATGCATTAAATAGGTGCAGCTTCCAGTATGGCGTGATGGGCGAGTTATGTGAAGATATAAGACTGCTGAACGTTGCGAAACAAGAGCTCACTCTGACACGAACATTCTTTTTATCTATGGGTGACTAATTCAACACATTGTGTTTTACATGTGGTGAAATTGTATGCTGGTTCCTGTGAAAGGGAGTGGGACTAAGACCACGTCAGCTCCGTTTTGTAAATACGCCTGTGAAATCCTGCACCTCCTCACATATTTAACATCCCAGATAATCACACCATGATGTCACTCTGTGAGGAAAAGGAATGCCAAAATCCTGTGGGAGAACTGAGAGGAAAGGCTTTGGTCACTTCCTCTCTCCAGTTTGTCTGCTTCCGATGGTCAGATCGACATCGTCCAATCACATGAGGGATTGTGAGTGCAACCACGCCTCTGGAAATAAGAGGCTGACTCGTGAAGCAGGAAGCAGCCGGCAGCATCCTGCTTATTGAACCGTAATCTACAGGGAAACATTGACCGTGGCAACATCAGGTGATTCAGCCTCATCGGACAGGATATGAAGTCATGCAGGCATCACAATGGATTACAGGCAATCGCATGTTGTCGCTATATTTAAATAAAGTAATGCAACTTCTCGCTACTCTCATGGTTGTTACGAAATCAGTGAGCTGATACTTGTCGCATGTGACCTGATGTTCACAGCTGCTCACACACCTTACTGACTATTCACTTGCGTGGGAGTATGCAGAAGGGGTGTGAAGGATTTAGCAGAGAGTTGCCCAATCCTGATATGACAGTACACTTAGGAATGCAGTTTTATAGGCTTTGTCCCACTTAAGGTGAGCACCTTCTAAACAGGCACATACTATAGTCGGCAGATCTTCTGTATCTTTTAACCTGAGGGACATTTAATTCATCTCCACTCTGTGACAGTTTTGTGTGCCAACATAAACAGAAAAGTGAAAGGCATTGAGTAAAATTTGAATTATATCTGACTAGCTAAAGGAATGCTCCTTGGCAATGAGTTCACCAATGGTTTTCAGATTTTTTGAAAACAGTCGTTATTATGTTAAATGGATATCGTCTAATACATAATGAGCAAAACAAGAAAAATCGCAATATATACATTTACTTAATTGTACTTGTGCATATTTTGATGTTGAACAAACATTTTATTATAATAATTGTTTTAAATGTTCTACCTCTAGATTTTCCAAAACATTACTGTTTGCCAAGTGTCGTCATGTTCTGACCATAAAGAATAGATTAAAACCACAAATAAACATCTAAACCGACTAATCACTGAAAGTAGTAATGACTTGACATTTATCGCGATAATTATCTATATCAACTGATTTTTATTGTAACATTTTGGGCCATATCCCTCTTCAAAGTACCGTACAATACAAACGAAGCGACAACGAAGCAGACCAAAAGACAGAAAGTAGATCCCTGTGACTTTTGGAAAAAGACTGCCTAAATAAAAGTCACATCTTTATTCAGTTTGCAGAGCTAAGCAGAGACTTGCACTGTGCTTGCAGATCCTGAGTGACACTGGAGGCCATATAAGTACTGACGCCCTCCTGGAATCAAATTTAAATGTCCTCTGAAATAGCAGTGCTGACTAGGGAGGGGTGACTTTATTCAGGCAGGCGAACTTAGCAGGTTACAACTTAAAGCCTGATGTCAATACTTGTTTTATAGGATGGGAGGGATATGCAAACTCGTTCTTTTGGGAGGCTTGGTGTGTGAACAGCTGCAATAAAAAACAAAAATCTCGATTTGAGGCTTTGACAAAAACAAAATGCTTTATCTGAATGTTTTTTAAAAAATATTTGACTAATGGCAAGGGGGGAAAAAAATCAGAGATACTTCAAGCAAGACAGACGGGCAGTTTGTTTTGAATTGGTAATTCAAACTCACAGGAAACTAAACAGAAAGTGTCAAAAGAAATTAATATAAATGCATGTGTAGGAAATAGTCAGGAACCTGCACCATGTCACTTGTGACTCCTCCAGAAGCTCTGCAGCAACAGTAAAAGTCATTCTGCCTCTGCTTCTCAACTTGAACTGCAGTAACCTCCAGGATTCCTCAGCCACTCTTTAAAAATCCAAACGGGGCCTTCATAGCCGAGAGTCGACACCCCATTGGCTGAGATCAGTGGTGTGTTGTGGGCTGGACCAATGAGGAGCGAGCCTGGTGCATGCCACCCCTCCCCCAGCTTTTAAGATGGAGCGCCTTTTTTCTCCTCCTGCTTCCACCCTCTTCTCAGGCAATAGCGCGCTCACCCTCTCACATCTTCACAGCTGAACTGATCGTAATGTGACCAAACATGCCAGTCATTCCTGCATCCTTTCTTCCTCCTCCATCCAACCCCTGCCCCCACCCATCTCTGACAACAAATGGACAAAATGTATTGCACTCAGCATAAGCAGCATCCGGCGTGACCCACTTTTGAGAGACTTTGACTCAAATGTCAGCATCTCGATGCAGACTGAAAATCATATTAATGATACTAACCTCACCCTTCCAGCGCAATAATCGCATGAAGCTTAGTTAAGCAGATATTCATGTGTGAAGCTCAGCTGTTCGAGGCAGCACAAGGGATGCACAATACACATTTGACTGAGAATGTAAGATGAAAAGTAAATCACCATTATTCAACAAAAATGTTCCTTTGTTGAAAAGCAAATACACTCATCTGTTAGGAATTTTTTCAAAAGGTCCAACTATCAGCACAACGTGGCTCTGATAGCAGCCAATGGCTAATATCAGGCTTCTCAACTGGAATGAAAAACAGCTCAAAATGTAAAAAAAAAAAAGTTCCTAGAATCACCTACTTTTTTTTTTTTTCAGAATTAGTTTGATGTTCAGTGATCCAGATTTAATGACCGATTGATTTACATATTTAGGGATTTATTACTTTGACTTAGATGTTGAGTTGAACGGATATCCAGTTTCTAATAATAGAATAATAAACTCAAATATTGTTCATTTCCAACATTGTCGATTGTATTTTTTCAAGGGCAGGGTGATATGGGCCAATCAATTGGCTATCTGCTTTTCCCTTCTCCAAACTATCCTTATTATACCTCCCTTTAAAAATCCATTATTGCTCAAACTCTAGTTGCTGTATTATTCTAAAGACGTCATCATTTCTCTGTAAGACCTCCATAGAATAAGAAGCTATTGAAATACATGTTGCAAATTAGATTAATATAACTACCAAAGAGGTACATTTATGGCTTGGGAACAGCTGATCATTTGCTTTGTTTTATAATTAATTATGCAGATTCTTATAGCAAATGCACCCAAAGGAAAATTAACTGGGACTTTCACAACTGGGTTCATTTCCCAGTTGTGCCTGTATTAACAGGAAGCCCACACACATGTCTAGGGGGATTTTATTTTTCTAATCAGTCAAACTCTCAGCTGCACCAAGGTGCTCATTATAAAGCCACCCTGACCCTTGAGACATTTACCTTGTCCTGTCACAGTAAGGTCTGATTCTCACCACCTCATCTATCTCTGCCTCTTTTTCCTCCACTGGCTCATATCTGTCCTTTTGATGGCCCTACAGGGTACTTCATGTTCTCTGCAAATGAGGGTACAGCAGCTCCCTGAAACATCTTTGGTGCTGACAAGCCATCACTTCTATACCCGGCGGCTCACAGTGAAACTCTACCCCGTACTGCCGTCACATTAACAGTGTGAATTTTGTCCCTCGCACACAGGCCACGAGAAGAGCATCTGAGTTTACTGACCACAGAGGACCCAGAGGTTGAAAGTCCTATAACATTCAAGGCCACACTATGTGATTATGTGATTATAGGAGAGGCCGAGAAGCAGGGAGGCCGGGGAGGTTATATAGCAGCTATAAAGAAAATCGCTCGGTAACCTTTCAGTGAAAAAGGCCCGAAGCATCACAGGCGTCCCACGCCCTTAGCCTGCCACGCTCAGGAACTGCCAACAAGACAATCGTGCAACAAAGTAGTGCTTTTTTCTCACAGCAATGCTGCTCCTCAGAAGGGAATTTTGCAATTACCACAATTTGGGAACCATAAAAATTCAAATCCATTAAGGTATTTATTCATTAACAATATGAAAGGAGATAAAAGTATCAGGAATTCTCACTGGAAAAAGACAGAGAGCTCTTACAGTCTGCATGCTCAGTCGCAGGCAGGAGTTATATTCATCAGTGTCATGTCAAAGGCCATACTGTGGGAAATGTGCAAGGCCAGCGTGCGCACACACGGGGATCTGCTGTAGTGGCTATCAAAAAAAGTTCAAAGCCATCATGTTTGTTTTTCAACCCTTGAATATTTAAATTAAAAGCATTTGTTAGCCGCTACTATGCATACCTGCTGTGAAATAGCCTGAGTGTGTGTCTGTCTCAGAGAGGGTCACAGGGTTCGAACAGACACATATGTGCGTAGTGAAGAAGTGTTATGGGAGGGATTGCATCAGAATGACCCACAGTAAACTCTGGAGTGATGACGCTCGCAGCACAGCCCCTGCACAAGACCCGCCCCCAAACACTGACACATGTGCCATATAGGGCTGAGGAAACTTCCACACTGACTCATTCACAGCTGCTGACAGGAACCACCCGATAAGACATTTTCCAAGGCAGAAATGATAAGTGATAAGCGTCGTAGTAGTGACATACTTACATACATACGATCTTATCAAAAAGGTAATGTAAACAGGTGGCAGGGACTTGAATCATACAGCAGGAGGAGGGGCCTTCCAGAGAAAATGATACCAATTTCCTTCTAACAGAAATAAATATTTAGACAGCTTCCAGGTAGGAATTAGACTTACCAAGGCAGCATGCGTCCAAAACGTGTCCATGGGGTTCTGGAGACCAGGAAGCCCACTGTGGGGTCTGTTACTGCGTCCCAGGCTCGGCCGACAAACAAGATGATAGACGCATAGAAGGGATCCAGCTGTTGAAACAGAAGCCAATCATTTACTAAAGAAACAGCAACAGCCCTTCCGGTACACAAGTGTTATAAAGAAGTGAAGCAAAAGTGGTTCTGGTCTCTTTAGCTTTATTTGCACCTTGTAATAAGTGTACTGGTGGTCTTTTGTAATTACTTCCCAGTTAAGAAGAGTTTCTGACTAATGGAAGGTTTCTGTCATGAGGGCCTTTGGTTTATTGAATAAAGAGGAATTTTTTTCCTGATAGACAAAAGACATTTTCTCCACTTAGGCGACATACAGATATGTCACGGAGGATACGTCTGCTTCTTTTATACGGCCTGTCTATGGCTCAGATTTCATTGGTCTGATGAAGAGGTGTGTGGCTTGACATGACATGAATCAGTAGAGTAATTAGTGTTTAGCTCTCAGCTTTGTAAAGGTTAGAGGAAAATATCCTGCAGGAATCTAGTCAAAACAGTGAAGGTGCCATTTGGCAGCTCCGTCTGTCTTCTATTCATCCTGCATTGTGTAGATGAGACACGCCTGAGTGGAAGCCAGGCACAATGAATGCTCTTGACTGTACAATTTGCTCCACGCTGTGCTGCCCAATAGACTTTTAATCAACAATCAAAGTATCCAGACAAAGCTGAACCCTTGGAAGCCGCTGACTTACACGCTATCGTGGCCTTAAGCATAAGATTAGTGTCAAAGCCCATTAAAACGAGCCCCTCCTCACTGTGCTACCACCCCTCCTCTCCAAACATTTTTTTTTTTTTTTTTAAACAGCAAGCCACGGTAAGCCTTCTGAAGTTATAACTCTGGCATCTGTAATGGAAACAATAGAGAAACTTTTTCCACCTCTTCCTTTTTCCAGAACTACTGCCCTCTAGTTGGTCAGCTTTGGTGGACACGATGAGAGAGGTGCTGTAAAGGCCACCTCACATACTGCGTTGGAGTAAGACAGTACAGACTAAAGGGCAAAGACAGTGGTGGCTACACAGCACATTTCTAGGATGTCCTTGAACCCAGTAGTGGGCTAGAATTATCCATCTAGGTGACCGGGTGTATCGCTGAGCTTTTCCCAACTCACCTGAGCCACGTCCAGGAGATAGATCTGCAGAAAGAAGCCCAATGCACATCCTGTAATCTGGTAGGGTGCTCCACCGATAGCGTAGCACAACTTGTTGCAGACTGACAACCTGTTCCTGCGCTCATGCTGGGAAGAGAAAAAAAAGAAGAGAGACAAAGAACAGAAACAGTTAAATTTGAAAATAAAATCCCCATACATTAAAGGAAGATCTCTAAAAATGTAGGATAGAACAGATAATTAGATCACAAATTGGATTGACTTGTAGCATCTTTCACATGCAGTATTACCCTACTTTTTGAGGAAGTGTTCTTTGAGCTAAGCAAGTGCAGCTGTTCACAGTCCTTTTCAGGTTTTGGCGAGGCCTTGGCCTTGTAATTATAGGAGGGGTTGACTCTGCAGAGTCGACAGCAGAAGTTTGTAGGGTGACTGCAGCCGTATACAGTTATATTCCTCCGGCTTTAAAATAGGCAACTTAGTGAATTACTTTCCCAAAGTATAAGTATAATCTTCAACCTCTCGTTCTTTAAATCTTTAGTCTAGCCCGTTTCTCCTTAACCAGATTATGTTAATAACACGTTTTGCAGTGGTGCTCGAAGAATGTGGCCTAAATTCTTAATCGTCAAAGAATCTTAAGCGCCAGAGGGTTCAGCTGGCAAAAAGTTAACCATAATGGAGCGTATTTGGCACAAGTGAGGGACAGCCACTGGGAAACAAGAACCCCTTGGTCTCCTAACAAGGCCTCATTCTTCTCCATTTTCTTCACTGTAGATGTAATAATTTCCTCAACAGACAAACACTACACAACTCTTTGAATACAGACACAAATCTCTGTTGACTTGTGCCAGGGCATGACAACACTATGGTGTCACGCTCACCCAAAAGCTGGGGTGACAGCCCCTTGGCAGGCGTCTGAGCTGGCTAATCACCCAGTGGGGATGCCTGCCAGGCTTGACCGATGCTGTGACCGCTGTCGGGCCACAGCGAGCAGCCAGAGGGTGAAAAACACACCCTCCTCCCTGACCAATCAAAAGGTTGTGTTTAGTGTGGCCTAATTTGTTTTCCTAGGCGGCAGACAAAAGTATCCCTCATAACTGGTGTTGAATGATGAAACGGCTCACGTTAACAGCTTCAGACAAAGTGAAAATCTGTTTCAAGATAACGTTGCAGCGACCTTGCAGTTAAGTTTTGCTGTTCTACAAGTTTTTAAATGGGAAGAAAACAGAGACTTCTTCTTCTTCTTAGATCAACCCAGGACACAAAAACATCACTGTGACCGCATTACTGTGGATAAACCAGCCTCTGTTTTGTTGATACACCCAACTCAGCCTTTGTTTAGGTGACAAATGCGTGAAATGAGATGGCGACGCCATCGTAACACAGAAGCAATTATTCAAAACTAGTGGCCAAACACAATGGTTGGCATTAAAACAGTTGGGCTACCTGGTGATTACGTCTCCAAGGTTAGTGAAGATAAGGTCCTAAGCATTAAACTTGACCCTGCGCAATGTGCATTTGCCCTTGCAAGCTGAAAACGGTACTGGCCGTGGGATTTCAATGTTTTCTTTCCTCTCACAGGTAATTACAGTGGGTTCTAATGCCAATACATTCCAGTGCCTTTTAATCATACCCCCCCGCACACACATACATACGTCTCTACCTGGGTTTTTAATTACCTAGTGTGTGTGAAATATCACTGTCACTCAGCAGTGTACTTAAATAACTCCTCCCTGCATTAGGCATTCAGTTACGCAAGTTACTGTAGTGAAAGAATGTATGTTAATGTCTTATGCCGCACACAGGTCATATTAATGAGATTCACTAGAAGAGTATTTTGCAAACCTGACATGAAAAACAGCCTCCTACTGCTACTTTAAGGCTTGCTACTACTACTACTACTACTACTATCAGTGCTGCCAGTAGTGACATGTTGCCACTGTATACTGATAAAGGCACAGTCTGAGCAGGTGGGGGGGGTTTAATACTCAGTGTTGGCAAAAACGTGTAGAAAAAAGTATTACGTTTGGACACAGTAGTTCACAGGGGGCGCAGATAGAAGTAAAACACCGGGGGGGGAAAATCCGAGTTTATATAACATTATTCCCTGCCTTCCCCCTCTATGTCTGACACGTCGCCTTCACGGGTGCTCCTGATTGCGGCATTCAAGTATGTCGGATATATAGGCAGGAGCTTCCCGTTGACAGCTAGACTTCTTAGATATGACTTTTGACCAGAGATGTCACGTTGAAAAAGTTTTGAATAATCGCCTTAAAAAACAAACAAACAAACAAAAAATAGAAAAAAAAAAACAAAAAAAAAAACAGGCTACTATGACGACCTCCGACAAGCGAGGGATTTCAAAAGGGAGCACTTGAACGCAGCACCGCCAGACACCTTTTTTTTTTTTTGGCGACCGAATCTCAAATATAAAAATCAGCATCGTAGCATCTTTAACCTCACACTATTGCTGTTGATCGGGAACACCCCGCAGCGGCCGAACCCAGTGCAACCACAGACGCGAATCCAATTCACTCCTGCGCTTTCATTCGAGACGTCTGCGCAGATTCAAAGCTGTGACCGATTTAATAAGATGCACGTTCAGAAATCCAAACGGTCAGCTAGCATCGTCGCGGCAGACATGTAGTTAGCTAGCTCTGTGTGGCTAAAGTTGACGGGCGCGGCGAAACGCGTCTATAAATGACAGCTATCGGTTCAATTTCAGGTTGTGAATTACCCCTTCCATATTTAACCGGGGGACTATAACGGCGGTTTCCACGACAAGCGACTTGAGACGCGTCTGGTGAGGCGCAGGAGGGGTGAGGGAGGAGCGGGAGTTAAAGTTAAACGAATCCACCCGATATAAACACACATTTATTTTTATTTTTTAAGCGTATCTTTTGAATATGCCGTTTTCGTGTATTTATAAGACGTAGCGTGTGTTGGTTTACAACAGGCTGCGTGAGTCACTCCCTACAAATGTCAGTTTGTACCCCGGCGTGCTTCATTCATTCGGCGTTTTTTTTTTTTTTTTTTTAAAAGAGACTCCATTCAAAATCAGGAAGCCTCCTCCTCGCGTTGTGTGCCGTGTGATAATTCAGACAGGTACAGAATTAGACTTACTTAAATGAACGAACTTACCTTCCTTGCGAGCTGAATGCCATCCGAGCTGACCGGTTTATTTAATAAACTGGCGTTGGAGTATTGTTCACCTCCTTCTCCTTTTGCCATAGCAGGTTTTTCTGTTGCTTTTTCGTTCAACCTCACACCCCCCCAAAAAAAATGTAGAAAAATCAACTGTGTTTTTTTTTTTTTTTTTTCTTTCTCCTTCTTCTTCTTATTTATTTATTTATTTTTCGTCCCCCCCCTCTCGATAAGAAACACGTCCGAGGGAGTCGCGGTAGTCTACAATCTGTTTGAAAACTGAAGATGCGGTGGCAGAAAGGGTGGATGTAGTAATTTTAGAGCTGCCCCGCCTCTTTTTTCAACGTGCCATTCACCCCATGTTTCGCCCCGCCCCTCTGTAGGCGGGACACCGGCCGCCGCTGGCCCCGTATCACCGCACCGCAGCCGCCGCGCGGAAAGATAACGGAAAGTCAAAACTGGGCAAAGCGATGCGGTTTGTTTACGTTCTGTATAAGAATGACCTCAACGGTGTCATTTCTGGAGATACCGTTTCCCATGTAGAAATGTAACATAGGACCCATGGTAAATAATAATAATAATAATAATAGTAAATACACCATGAAACATGGCCATTGGTCACTTAAAAAAAAAAAAAAATCTGGCAACAAAGTGACACGTAGTGTTATTGAGCGGATTTAAAGCTGTAGCTAAAATATTAACGAATATTAAATGTGCTTTCGAAAGGTTCGTTAAATACAGCCTAAATGATTTCACAACAAGAGTTGCATTTATTAATATTTTCGAAAGAAACGTTTTAGATCTTTAGGGGAAATTTAGTTAGATTAACTTTGATCGTTGTCGTGAAATTGTAATCTATTCAGTAATATTACGTGTCATTTTGTTGCCACTGTTTATTATTCAGCAACATCTCTCATTGTTCACAAGATTGAACATAAATGGTGCAAATGGCTCTTAATAAATGAACGCAACGCATTAAAACTATGTGTAAGATTTTTTTTAATTTTTTTTTTTACAGAAACAACAACTTCATAATCATCAAAGTGTCATTAAACGTATCAAATATTATCTAAAACGAAATAAAGTTAGGCGGAAATTCAAAGATCAGTGACTTTAACACGAGTAAAATAAATTAATTTCCTCCTCCTTTCCATCACAAAGTGTACTCATTATATATCTGGAGTTTTTTTCTACTGAAATTGTTTAAAATGTTACTAATAAATTATTTAAATATGTTTAATTCCATTTGATATTTCTTATATGTATATAAATAGATAGGGAGGGAGGGATCTTTTCTAGTAGGAATAAAATTAGGTCTATTTGATGTTACATAATCAGTCCATTTTGTGAAGTGAATTGTCCATCAGCTAAGCTGTTGCAATTTCCATGCATTCATTTAGTCATTTCATGGTGAGAGTCTTTTACCAGCCATCAGCAGTATGTTCATTAAATATTTATCTCTGCTCGTCCTTTAATGAGGTTTATATGCAAAGTATATGGTCTTCCTTTCTCCTGAGAATTTTGGTCCACGTTAAAACACATCAAATCACGTGTGGAGAGTTCAATGTATCCTTTTGTAGCCAATAGTCTTAACCAAGAATCTAAAATACTCCTCACATCACAATAAATTTGCATTGCTAGATTATTCCCTGTTTCTATACAGCTAACATTATTCTGCATTAACACTATTTCCTGTTTACATTTGCAGGCCGACTGTATATGAAAACCAAAGACAGACGTGTCGCTTTTAGTAGGTGCTGTTGTGAATACTTCTATCATCATACCCACGATTGTATTAATAGGTCACTGCAGGGCAAACTAAATTTACAAAACATAGTGCAATAATAGTAATATAGTAATACTAGTATGCAAAGGATACAAATGTTGAGAATGTAACTAACTACACTAACCTACTCCAGTGTGTAGATGACTTTCAAGCAGTCATATATAAACACATCGTTTGCATAAATGGTGTACTTTGGCAAAGAATTGAGTAAGTGTGTGCGTGCGTGCGTGTAGCCTTCACACGTCCTTCATACTACTGTCAACTCCACCTCCTTCTTCTGCACGGAACTTCAATGAAGACAGTTCAAAGTGAGACCACTTTAGCATCTTTTTATACGGACACACATTTATCTTCGCTGCTACATAAAAGGCAACACACATGAGATTCCTCATGTGTGGTAAAACAAACACTTTCTCATGCGGCTAGGCTGAGTCTGCCAACCTGCCGCCTCGATGGTTTTCTCAATCTCACGTCTTTATTTGCGAAGCGTCTCGTGTTCTGGCTGTGGATGTATAAATTCCCTATTTAGCTGAGCATACATACCATAAGGCCCGGTGTGTACACATGTAGTGTTCACACTATACCACTAGTCTGAATACTCATCTGTGTGTCTGGCGCGGACCTGTAGAAGCGGCAGGCGATGTATAGATATTTGCAATGTTTATATGCCCCTGTTGACTCACACTCTTTCCACCCTCACACACAGCTTTACACACACACACACACACACACACACACACACCTCTGCCACCTCCCACAGTTCAAACATTGATTTACAATTCAGCTTTATCCCTGAGCCATGCGCCTATTTGTTTACACACACCCAACAGACACACCTTGAACAGGGAATCTCCCCGGCATCATTATTAAACTGCTAATAGTTGAACTATGACCTTGCCAACTGTACAGTCAGACCATTTGCACACGTGATGGAAGTTTATAGTGATACAGACTGATCAGTGTGTGTCAACATACAGCAGATTAGATAAAACCTCATGACCCAACTTAACTTGTGTTAGTAAATACATTAACAATGTGGCGTAAAAATATAGACCAAAATCTGGTCTAGAAAATCTTAAAGGTTCAATATGTAAGGTTTGCACGTGCTCGTGTTCTTACACGAAGTTTGGGGAATTGGTGACGGTTCTGAGCGGCGGTGGCGAATCCACTTCTCTTCATACATCCATGCTTTTGAGGAGCAGAGGAGAGGCAATGAAGACCTCAAGGATTTTCACAAAACCAACCCAGGTCTTCTACACAGAAATCACTGTACAGGCTGTTATGGATGTAGACAACAGAGACAGCCGTTAGCTGAGAAGTGGATTTGGGCGTGGAAGTGGCCTTGAGTGTAAAACTAGGCCACAAATGGTCGTTTGTTGATGCTAGTCTAC
>JAPQRN010000003.1:12562711-12573931 GCA_037367275.1 Coranthus polyacanthus
CCTCTCTCCCTGACACAGTATACTACTAAAACAGTGTTATGTAATGAAACACTGTTGCGAAACTTGAACTTCTCAGCAGCAACAATGCGCAGAGAAGTTTAACTTTAACTCTGCGGTATTTAAGCATGGGATGCATTGTGTTTACCGTGACTTGCTCTTGATCTATCACAGGTTTTTTTTTTTTTGTGGCACTCGCTCGTTTTCAGTTGCTGCCTTAATTGGTTCACACGGTGTTGAGATACTTGCAGAAAGGTTCGGCGATCGTTTCCCTTCGACTGTATTGTCCGGTGGGATGCTTCCCAGTAGCTGCATTGTAGGCTTCACCGCCACACGTTCAACTCATTTCTCTCCAGAGGGCAATATGTGAACAGGCAGGCAGTGCTGTGATTATTTTTGATGAGAATAAGGCACGGTTTTCAACTGTTGTCTGTCTCTCCGCAGACGGAGGGAACAGGGAGTGATTCACCCCGCTGCCTGCAGCCCCATGCCGGGCATTAGCTCCACCGCGCCTCGGTATGAAAACTGGGACATGGACCACCTCGACCATTACCAACACTATTTCTACGACGACCACGACCCGGACGAGGATTTCTTCAAGTCCACGGCACCCAGCGAGGACATATGGAAGAAATTCGAGCTGGTACCGACCCCGCCCATGTCCCCTATCAGGGAGGTGGAAGGGTCGGGAAGGGTCGGGCTCGTGTACCCGTCTCTTGGGGACAAGCTGGAGTGGGTGTCTCAGTTCTTGGGACAAGAAGACGAGCAGCAGGACCTGCCTTGCAAACTGACCACGGCTAGTGACTCCTTCGGGAACCTGAGCTCCATCATCATCCAGGACTGCATGTGGAGCGGTTTCTCCGCCGGACAGCAGCTGGAAAGAGTTGTAGGGGAGAGGTGCGCGTCCTATCCCGGGACGGCAGCCACCGCCGCCGCCGCCGCCGCCAAAGTCGCAGCGGCAGCAGCCGGGTCTGCTGTTCCAGCTCCGGCGGGGAAGGCGCAGTGTGCCCCCGGGGACGCGCCTGCCCTCAGCGGCCTGGCGGCGGACTGTGTGGACCCGGCTGCGGTGCTCACTTTCCCGTTGAGCGGTGGATGCAAGAAACAAGTGTCCTCTGGTTCGGAGTCCCACACCGACTCATCAGGTCAGTATGGACTATGCAGTTTATGTACAGCCACATTCCTGTAAAACCGCTGCTCTTTAAACCTACTTAGTTGTGAGCTGTACACCATCTGTGGACTGCAGTGTACAGTTTTCTGTTGATAATTGAATGGTAATCTTCTAAATTCATATCTACTTTTATAGTTTTTCCGACAACCTACCCATGTGAATGTAATCTATTTTTAATATTTTTTTTGTAAGGGTGACTTTTGCTTTATTTGACCTTTCGTTTGTCATGTGTCAGTATTTTGCTTTGGTTTGGTCTTCTCTTGACCTAATGACTGGTATAGCACATGATGACTGCATTGCGTTACCTTGGTGCATGCAACACATGCTTGAAGCTCACAGAGTGACACGCCCATTGAAACATCTGCTGCTTGGCAAGGCTCCAGCAGACCAGCTGCTCTCTCTCCCTGTTCCTCCAGTCTGACTTATGATAACAATATCCTCTCCGCAGCCCCTGGCTTGGATCTGACATGAATTCAATAAGAGTACTCATTATTGGAACTTTATGTAACAAGAAGGAGAAGGCAGGAGAGACGAGAGGGGGAACGTCTCTCCTCTTTTAGCTGTTATTATATAGCGTTCTGAATTTTCCAGACCTCATTTTTTTCCCCCTTTTCCACTCGTATATGATTTGAGTTTGGTATGTAGGCTACCATGTGATGTTGAGCTTGGACCATGCATAATGGTTTGTGGAATGTCACAAAGGGAACTTGTTGCTGCATTCCTCCACTCAACAGGCTGCAGCGCCAATTGTGTCAGTGGGTGGATTTTGGTCATAGCCAGACTGGGCTGTGAATAGAGCGGGATTAGCCGTTTAAGGGGTCGACTAGGCCCGCAGAATGCTTTGACAAGTATTTCACACCACTTTCAGGGCATAATATGCATTTAAAGAGGGGAGAATGAGCAATCGTTGGCGATAAAGTTGCGATAAATTGGCCGACCATCACGGTGTTACTTCCTCTGTATTCCGTGTAATATGAGATGTCACCTTTTGTCATAAATGCTGCAGAAATAATAGGCAAGCACCCCTCCCTTCAAAACCTTTTGTTCATCCTCTCTTCACTTTTGTTCACGTAGAGATTACGCACCGAGCAGTCAATTCTGCAAAGGTGCAATTACTTTAAAAGTGCGTTCCAATTTACAAGAGCATCAAAAATCTCCCAGGGGTCTAGTAGTCAGTTGGGGAGAATCAAGTCAATAGGACCTTTTTTTTTCCTGTTGTTTTTTTTTTTTAACTCCCACTTAAAACCGTTTACAGTACACGGAGCATCAAGTGGTTTTTAAACGTGTTAAATATTAGTTATCGTTTTAACAAGCTGAAGAGTGGGATTTGCACCTGTGTGCTTCTTATTATACCCCGTCTCTCCCTCTTAGCCTCACTCTGTCCACATGAGTAAAGGGAGGGAATTTCCACTTAGGGGAGCTGACCTAATGCAGTGATGATTCACAGTATTAGTGAGAGTGTGCCTTCTGTAGAGTGTGTGAGAGTTTCTAGGTTTCGTGAGGATGTGTAGAAGCATTTAATTAGCTTATAGAGACCATGTCCATAGCAAGGGGCAACAGCTAAAAAAAAAAACAACACTGAAGTCGGCGTGGAAGTATTTTAAGTGTAATAATGCTGACTCTAAAAATTCCTGCCTTTTTTTTAATTGACTCCCATTCATAAAAAAAATAAAAGAAATTGGCAACTCCTGTCTAGAAATAAAAAGTCAGTTATTTTCAGGAGTCGTCGTGTTCTTGTTCATTTTATTTCGAGCGTCTGTTAGCTGTACTGGCGGTCCTTTTTTGAACATTATTGCTCCGGTAATAAGGTTATAGGGTTAATGGAAGGCTTTGATGTCTGCTGTCTGGGCTTTGATCGACAACTCCTTCACCTGATGAGTTGGACGTTTGGAGCCTGTGTTTATTGAATACACGTTTTGCTTTTCTTGACAGACAGCTCTACTGTAGTTGTGGTTCAGAATTTACCGTTTTGTTACCAAATGTTTCATGGCACTAATTGGTGTATTTACACATTAGGCATTGACAAGTTGACGTTACTGTTATTGAAATTGCGCAAGTAGCTACATAATAAGCTAGTAGTAATATAATAGTGCTAGCAGTGTTCTGGTGTTGTTAGTAAGTTAGTGGGAGCGTTGGCTTGGCAAGTTTCTCCCATCACCCCTTGCGCTTCCCTAGCTCCTCCCTCTTGTCCAGATACAGTAACTTCTAAGATGATAGCAGCAAAAATGCCAAACTTGAGACTTCAAACGGTAGTCCTCAAACTATGACTGGTCTTTTGTACAGTCTGTGGTCCACAGTGATGGCTTGTTCACTCACATTGTCATTTCATGTTTTTTTATGTCAAGTACACTCTTTTTAATATCTACCATCTTGTACTTTTTAGATGATGAAGATGACAAAGATGAGGATGAAGAGGAGATTGATGTGGTGACGGTGGAGCACAAGCAGCAACGCAAACCACGTCGACTGGTCAACAGCCGTAAACCTGTGACCATAACGGTGAGAGCCGACCCCTTCGACCCCGGCATGAAGCGGTTCCACATCTCCATCCACCAACAGCAGCACAACTACGCTGCACCCTCCCCAGATACTCTCCCCACTCCAGCTGAACCTCCCCGAAAGAGGGTTCGTCAGGAGGCCTCCCAGGTGGTTCATCTGCACCAGAACTCTCATTACCACCAGCCTCAGCCTGGCCACGCCCCCCTGAACTTAGACAGCAGAAAATCTCACGTGACCATGGCTGGAGTCAGGTCAGAGTCACCGAACCTTAGCGCCTCGTCTCCTACCTCTGCTGCGTCACCTTCGTCTCCTCCCTCCTCCTCCTCGTCATCCTCCCACTCTCAGAGCTCTCCCTCGAAGCCGCACTCCCTGTCTCACCTCTCCAGCCCTCAGTCTTCTGACTGCGAGGACACAGACAAACGCAAGGCGCACAACTTCCTCGAACGCAAGCGGCGGAACGACCTGCGCTCACGTTTCCTGTCGCTGCGGGATGAGATCCCGGGCTTAGTGGACTGCCCCAAAACTCCAAAAGTGGCGATCCTGACCCGCGCCACGGAGTACCTGCAGCAGCTGCACGTCAGCGAGAGGCAGAAGGCTCAAGAGAGGAAGCAGCTGAAAGCAAAGCAGCTACAACTTCTGCAGCGGCTGGCACTGCTCAAACGATCCTGAGCAAGAGGGTCCGCTGTCACCACATATACACTCACAGAATTGAATGGGACTACATGAAGAGAAAAGACACTAATGTTCACTTTGAGTTGGTCACATTGGAATGGTGCGGGTGGATTTTTTTTTTTTTTCTTTCTTTTTTTTCCCCTCTGTTTTTTTTTTTTTTTCTTCTTTTTTCTATTTTTGTGGTTTGCACATTAGCTTCTGAGTGATTGACAAGGCCATAAGCCAGTCAGGATAGCAAGCCAGGGACTGATCTTATGGGCAGATTATGTCCATGGTTATTCAACATAGCTTTGTCAAACTGTTATTTCCCCTTGTTACAAATTATTGAAAATTGTTGCCTGCTACTGGAAGCCTTGCTGTGAACGCAGCAGCTTCCAGTTGATAAATTGCTACAGCTGTGCTGTTTCATTGCTGCATGGTCTTGTCAGACGTCTCTCTGGTTGTGCTAGGACAATGTGTCTGTTATCAGTCTGAAGGCCCCTGGAGTTTCTTTGTACATTTCTTTCAAATGTCAACATTGTATGTGTCCATGTTTGGCGTTCAAATGTACAACATCAAACTCTTTTCTGCTTAGTGTTCATCAAATCTTTGCTCTCATTCTTTCTACATTTGTTCTTTACAACTTCTGCTCTCCGGTCATCTCAGTCTCCAGTCTTTTTCCTACGTCTTTGTCTTTTTCTTTCTGTTTTTTATGTTCCGTGTGTTCATATCACTTTATGCTTATGGAAATGAAGGGGGTCCTGTTGGGACTGTACTGAACCACAGAACAATAATGTTACAAATGGAACGATTCAATATGTTCTGCACCTTTTTATGGAATAATGTGTTAAAACTTCTGTGCCTGCAGGTTCCATTAATAACTTAAGTGTTTTTCTTTTTTTGCATGTGGGATGTTCAGACAGCAGCACCATGCCCGCAGCAACAGCCTGTTTTGTAGCATTATCTGGAGAAATTATGTTGCCATGCAGGCATTTTGGAGACTATTTTTATGCAAAATCTGCAAAAACACTGAAAATATTTCACTATATCTTTATTATTATTATTATCATTATTGTTATTATTATTATTATTATTATTATTATTGTGCCATGGAGACCAGCCAAACAGAGAATGTTGGCTTCAGTTCATCAAACAAAAAAAGAAATTTAGAGAATGGCTTAAATCTCGTATGTACATTTCAGCGACGTTGCTAGATTTTGCTTAGAAATGAAGGCCAATAAGTTCCAACTGTATATTTCTTTCATCTTTTGATGTCTGATATATTTGATTTGTTTTTTTTCTTTTTTGCATTTGATGTAATGCCTAGAGAAGCCTTTCGGTGTATGTAGACTATCCTGTTGGATGTTGTGTATATAGTACCCTTGCTGTACAGTCCCTTCCAAACCAAAACCAGAGCTGTCTACTATACTCATCCTCGATTTTGTTCGACCCTGCGTCTTAAACCAGGGCCAAGCTTGCTGGCTTTTCAAAGATAACTCAAAAGCTTCTATTTTTGTTAATAAAAGGATTATGAAAAAGAGTCAAAATAAAACACTTACTGAACATTGATCACACTAGCCACTTTGTCACAACATCTTTTTTTTTTTTTTTGCAAAGCCTACTTCTTGTTTTCTTTACTGTTCATTACTTTTTCTGTCTCTAGGGTTTCTTTCTTTGTACAAGTCAGAGCCGACTAAAGTTTTATACTATATTTTCCTACGGAGTTGTGTTCCGGTGTGAGCTAATGACTGTTTTTGTTATAGTAGCTGGCAGGACGTTATTGGTGGTTGTGTGCTGAAAATTGGCACGTATTGTCTGCCCTCTTCTCTCTCTCAAGTGGAAAGCACCTGAACGCTCCTATATTCGATCCAATCCCTTTACCTGTAGCACTCTCTTAGATCAGGCGTGGGTGGGGATGTGTGTGGATGTGTGCGTGTGCGTGCGTGTGTGGAGGGGGGGATAAAGAGGATCTACCGATTAAACTTCCGGCCATGAGCAGCCTTTAGTGACCTTAATATTACTGCTTTCCCCTCTGCTTTTTGTTTTTCAAGCCTGGTGCTCCCTATTGTCCATAAGCCATGCAACAGAAAACACTGTAGCCCTGGAACTAGTACTGTAAATGACCACAGAGTAGCATGCCCTGCTCTTAGCACTCAGGAAAACCCTATAAGTAGTCCGTAGCTCTGTTGATAGGGCTGTAAGCTGTGCTTGAGGAAAACAGCCCCCTGCTATAACATGCTGTGTGTGTGTATGTATGTATGTATGTGTATATATATATATGTATATATATATATATAATGTACATACACACAACCAGAAGCCACCTGCAGAGAGGGAGAGAAAGAATCATGATGGTTGAAAACATGCATCAGGATATCATCCTCCTGCGTTTTAACTCAGCACAAACCACCAATAGCCCTGATTTTTCTTTTTTATTTAAGAAGTGTGGACACTCAGCAGTGATTCACCCCGTTTGATTTGTATTACTTGTTTGACTTGTATTGGTCACTGGTCTCTGCTGTTGGCACATTCATGGTAGCAGTGGACGTTGCTTACTTTTGGGAGTTCAACTATAGTGATTCTGGAGCCTTGTCTCAGCACTTTGTTTTTTTTCTGTACCTCATTGCCTCTATACATGAAGAGTCAGAAACTTAATAAATAAATTCATGGTTTGACATCATAACGTTGAAGCTTGTCTCATCTGTTTTGTTCTTGACCATTAAAAATGAAAGAAAACAAAGTTCCATACAGCAGTTATTTTACAAACCGGTTTCCCATTTTGTTATTTATGCAAAACTACCTGTATGAGTAAACACAGATCTCCGTCCACCATTTATTCTGAGCAGTCTCCCAGGTAACCTTTCATAGCATCTTTGCCATAGCAACAAGCATCTTTGCTCACTGCTGCAGAGCTCCAATAGTTTCCATAGAAACAATACCAACCATCCTGCAATCCTCTCTTTAAATGCACCTAATAGGCATTATAAACGTTCAAAGCACCCTGATCTGTTCAGCAGAGTCTATTCTTGTTGGCAGATGGTTTCATCATGTGACCCGGATTAACAGTAGTTTGTTTGGTGCCAGGTAAAGCAGCAGGTAGCACTCAGAGTCATTTGAATTAGAAAGGTTCAAATGTTCAAATCACTACTTTTATTTAGTCTCGGTAGATAAAAGATCAGTCCACACAACTCCACCTAATAGTCCGTCAATCAGTGTTGCCACAGTAACAGCTGCCTGTTGCCTGGCAACAGAACCCACCTCTCCGCTCCACGCCCACTGCGCATGCGCTCGCTCGTCAGCTGGGCGCCTCGGAAAGCAGCATCATGGCGGCGTCCAGTCGTAGCGTGAGGTGCGCCTTGCGGAGAGCAACGGTCCCGTCGTTGGTTGTGATTTTGGGAGCTACCGGCACCGGCAAGTCCAAGCTGGCGATCGAGATCGGAAAACGGCTTCAGGGAGAAATAATCAGCGCCGATTCCATGCAGGTAGGAAATATGTCAAGGGGAGTAAACGCACAGGGAGTCCTTGGCATGGCAGCCATAATGCGCTCGATGACACTCAGATTAATCAAAAAAAGCAAGTAGATCCGCATAAAACATGTGTTATCTGAGTCAATATTGCGTATCCCAGTACGAGAAAGCAGGCTGTCGTCTAAGTTGGCAGAAAACTAAATGTTGCTGCGCCATACAGTATACATTAGCAAACCGGAGGTCAGAATAGGAAAACTAGACACATCGTTGATTATAACGAGGCGATCCCTTTCCTACCAGCAGTCAGAGGTCCCAGTGACTTCTGTTTAGCTCCAAATCACCTTAGATCTCAGGGCTCAACAAAGAGGTCGGTGTTTGCAGTGTGCGCGGCCTGTCGTGACTCTGCAGGACTCTGCAGCCACGGACACGACAGCAGCGCGACAGAAGAGAGCGCGGCACGTCTGGTCTGGTCCGGTCCACTCATAAACACACGCAGCGCGGGTTGGCTTTCCGAGAATGTCCCCTCAGATAGGCTAAGTTCTCATATTTGTGTTCACATTTTATCATATTTTATAGATACTCTGACTGAAGGGGGGCTGCATCTGACAGCTCCTCTCACTTTTTTTCTACCCCTTATTACTTAGCTAGTGGAGGCTCTAACTAAAAATTCATTTTATTCAATTAGTCATTGACTGTACAGGCTGAAATGTCAGTAAAAGCACCAGTTACAAGACCCCAAATAGCACCTTTTAAATGTTGTATCAGAAGGGAGAGAGAAACTGCACATCCTCACATTTGACAAATATTTTTTGCATCACATACGACCTCAACAATGAATTGTTTTTCGAGATACATTTAACCAATTAATTGTTTCAGTGCTAAAACAAATGTAAATGAAGCAGGTCATAAAACGTAAAGGTAGCATTGAAATTACGTCATTAAGATTGTGTTGCCTCAAATGTATTTTATTTCTCCTGCAGTAGCACTTTATGTTGTGTAAAGTCCAACAGGAGACAGTTAAAGGTTTTATATGATAAATAATACAATCTCAGGACATGTATGAGTACACTGTAATAAAATGACAGGACACAGAGATGCAGTCTCACCTCCAACTCTGCTCTACAGTCATACACTGTCACAGAAACGGAGATTGCACCATATCGCTGTTAAGGAGACCCCTCATTATGTCGGCTTCGCCTGGTTACACTGAATAAAACAGGGATCAGAAGTGTGACACAACAGCGTCAGTTTCTAGTGAGACGTATAATATATAAGTGTCAGAAATAGGAGCACACCAGTTTTGCTTTCACAACAATAATGACAGGTGATCCAGTCGGCTGCTCAGAAGGTGAGGAGCTCCCGCACGTCGCTGTCTCCACAATGGGTGAACATTTTTGACAGTATGTTCACGTGGTTCCTCTTAACCAGTATCGGTTTCTTCATAGATTTTAAAATCTCCCGGTGGCAGGTTGCGCTCATCGAAACGTCTCATCCCTCTCCTGCAGTGCCGCCTCTCCCTTTTACACGGACGTTGTTTTGACTTTGTGGCTTCCTCCGTTGCTGGCTTAAAGCCGGATTAGCAATGCACCCCCATTTCTTTGTTTGTACCCGTTACACAGAACGGCGAGGCAGAATAAAGGCACGACATTCCCACTTTAAAGAGGCTGGCGTGCTCCAGTTTCACCATATTAAGGGGAATGCTGCCGCTAGCTTACGGAAAACGCAGACCACATTGCTAACTAGGACATTTTTTTGTCAAATGCCATGAAGTAATTTCATTTACTTGCTAAATGTTAATGCACACAGTTGTGTTTGATAGCCGTAACGTTAACTTTGCATAATATATAAACACACTAATGAGCATGTTAGCTGAGAAACCTACTGGATTCATGCTAACATCAGCTAATGTACGTAAGCTATGCTAACGGGTCGAATGTTGTTATTAACGCCGAACTTTATGAAGCATTCGCATGAAAAATGCTTCACTGGTTTTGTTAGTGTCACTTCTTAACCTCAACTACAGTAGAGCTGTTTTATTCAGTGAACAGAAGCTCAGAAAGTGTGACTCAGCGGATGAGCAAGCTGTCAATCAACATCTTCTATTAGCCTTCAGTCTTAATTGATGGAGCAATAATCTACACGAGGACCACCAGTAGACTTATCACGGGATCCAAATAAAGCGGATGAGACTAAAATGAATCATGGAAGAAAAAAAAAAAAGGCCGACTTCATATTTATAGATATAGTTTCTTCTTTTAAGGGGACTCAATTGGAGTAAAGTTGTTTTTTTTTTTTTTGGAGTCAGCGTCTAGTGGCTGTCAGTGGTATTACACGTTGAGGTACTTCCACATTGGCTTCAATTTACCCCTTGGTCTCACCTCTGTGTGTGTGTGTGTGTGTGTGAGACAACGCAGCAGCCATTAAAAACTCTCACCCTTGCGTCTCTCCTCTCTGTCAGTCCCACCCTTCCTTTTGGTTCTCAGGCTCCGTTGCCTTAGCAACCAGAGGGCACGCACACACACACACACACACACACACACACACACAAATAATAGAAAAAGTCGGATACTGATTTGAGTCAGGTCACATCAGAGCGTAGCATGGACACACACATGCACCCGCTCCTGTTCATCTAAACCTGCCGGCATCCAGCTGTGCCGACAGAACTCTGTACCTAATCACCGCTTGGCTATTTTTTCATCACCTTTCTTCTAATTCAGCAACACCTCTCTGTCCCCTCCTTCCCGCCTTCTTGCTGCGCATTGTCCTTGAGAGTGTGCGTCCCTGCGGGGAGCGACTCTTCCAGCAGTCACCTGGTACTGGGTAAACTGGGTTACGCTAATAATTTTAGCCCAGAATATCTCAACAGCTAACAGCTCTTGTGGTGAGAAACAGTGGCCTAGTTACACACCCAGCCTATCTCCACAATCTCTGGCCTTGTTGCTACCCCTCTTGTCGGTGTGTGTGACGGCGAGAGAAAACGAGAGAGACGGGGAAACATGGAGTTAGTGAGAAAGAGACTGCTCATGTGAGAATGAGGCTGTGTATAGGCTAGAGCTGGGCTGTGTTGTCTTTGGGATAGGAAACAGTCTGGTCTTGTTTGGGAGAAAGCAGCATTGTGCTGAGCTGGTGCATAGTCAAAGCCGTGCTACGCCGGCCCAGCAGCTGATAGTGAATGGGCACGCTGTGGCCACTGGGAAGTGTCTATTGTCCCGGGGAGAATTGGTTCCCACACTCCCTAACACTCCTATTGTGTTATCATCACCCCCTCCTCCTGCCCCTGGCCCATGCCCCCGGCCCACAGTTCATTGGACATGCAGGGGGATATTATTCACTCATTAAATGAACATGCTATCCATGGCACACACACACACACACAAGCGTTTAGCTGTACTGACATTGAATGAGCCATCGCCAAATAGTGTAAACCAGTGGTTC
>JAPQRN010000003.1:12588616-12605223 GCA_037367275.1 Coranthus polyacanthus
CCTCCGTCAAGGCCTCGTAGTCCTATAATTCAATCAAATGCCCGCTTTTTCAGTGTTAGGGGGAAAAAAACTCTAGGATGAAGTTTATGGATCTGCTCCAGAAAGCAATGGATTTGTCCTTGGCCCGTGTCACAGCCTTCCACCAAATGTCATAAAAATTGGTGCAGTAGTTTCTGCTTAACCCTGCACACTGACAGACAGACACGCAGACAAACTGTAATGATAACATAACCTCTTTGGCCGAGGTAATAAATGACCACAATACAGGAGTGGATCGATCCACTCTGCACGACATTACTGCACAGTGAAAGCTGAAAATACTGAGAAATCTGCTGAGAGTCACTGTTGAACTCAGCAGTGCTGTTGAAATCCTGTTTATAATATTACATTCTGTAATTGACCTTAAGTGCGACTGCTCTTGTTTACTGGGTATTCTGCTGAGGCTTTTACTTTTATGAGCAACATGCTGTGTTAATGCATTGAATCATGTGAACACAGCTTCAGCCTGATTTCCTACATTACCCAGGATTTTAAGCACTGCACACTCCTTTGCAGCATTTCTCCCATTAAATATTTTTTCCTTGTCTGTATTGCTAAATGTTGTATTAACCAAAGCTGTTTTTGAGTGAAATATGAAGTGCATTGATCTGTTTCTTCCTTAACCCACACCCCAACATAGAGGACATGCACAGCAGACGCAAACTACCAGTCGTTGTGGGAGGAACAAACTACTACATCGAGTCGCTGCTGTGGAGAGTCCTGCTGGATATGGGGGTGAGTGAGGATTTGGATTTTAAAAGGAGTATTTGGAAGCAGTGTTGTTCCACTCCAAAGCTTACAATGAAATGCCCCGAACAGCAGGAGAACGAGGACGCAGGTGATGGTGGAGACGGAATTCCCAACAGGAAGTTGGAGTTGGAGAAACTGGGAGGAGCCGAGCTACATAAACGACTGATGGAGGTAGACCCCAAAATGGCTGCCATGTTGCACCCCAATGACAAACGCAAGATTGCCAGGTGATACAGCTGGTAATATCTTCTTTAGTGACACTGGATACAGCGTATGCCTTTTTTTTGTGATGTGAATTTTGAGAAAATTAACCCGCTTTTTTATAAACATTGACAAATTCAGTAGTTTCCTATAAATGCGTGTAGCTAGAATTAGCCATAAAGAATGATTAGCCTCCGGTTTTTGTCTTCGCCGGTTTGTAAAAACCTTATTGCGTCTTTCAAATGTTGTTAGCTTAGCGAGCTCATTAGATAGCGGGAAAAAGAGCTAGCTAGTTAAAACGAACTCCAGCACAACTGTTTTAGTTTGTTTTTTGTATGATAAATTGAATCCAAAATAGAAAATTGTAAGTTTACTATCAGAAGTAAAAACTAAATTAAATGGCACTTATACCTCTGCCGAAGTATAAATTTAGTTAAATAAAATAAAAGCTTTATAATAAAGTGCACATTTACAAGCTGTTTTGTAGTAATACAGTATTTATACGTGGATGTTTGTGTGTGTGTGCATGTAACTCTCGTGTTAAGTTGTTTGTGCGTCACGGTATTTGATAATTCTCTCTTATTTTGTACGTCCCTGAAGGCCTCATGCTCTGTCTAAGGCTGACAGTTTAGAGTTTATAGTCACCAGCCTCCATCCACTCTAGTCCGAGTGTCTTTTTACATACGCGCTCACACACGTGCTCACATTGAGCTGATGAGCAGCAGGCTTTTGTGTGAGCGGGTTAGGTTACCCTGTTCTTCTGGATGACGGGAGACGGCAGGAATCATCTTTTCTTCATAACCTCACAGTGCAGCCAGGCACGGCTGACAGGCTGGCTTGGATTTGAAAATCAATGTTTTAAAAGTTAGCTGAAGTGTTCACTAAAGTTCAACACAGACTGTTTACCACTGGGGAAAAAGACTGACATTTCATACAGCAGTTGTTAGTATTTGCGCGTATCGCATCTTATTATTCTCGCCTCGTCGGCTACTTTTATTGATGCTGCTGTGTTTTTCGTCTTATCATCCTTAAACCCACAGTATGTAGCATTTCCAGACTAAAATATCAAAAAACAGCTTGGCCTATGTTATATATTCCCCTAACCTGTGTACATTGCAGACATACATTATATCAAATGTTTCCAACAATGTTAAATCTGTAATTTATTAAGTCTAAAGGTACATTTCATTTGGTCGACTATTGATTGCATTATATTCCCCTTGTTCAGCTATCATTAAAAGTTAATGTCACGTGCAGCTATTTCACTAGAATTAAATGACATAACGTGAATATATGTTGCTAAGTGTGGTGCAAATAAAAGTGTAAGCTATTTTATTTGAGTTACCTCTTAATGAAATACTCTGGCATTTTTCAGCTCGACTCCCCTCGGCTCAACGGGGCTTTTTTTTTGCGTTTCTATTACGTGAGTGCAGGGACCACCAGGTACTATCAGATACTATCTCTTGTATCACTTTCGCCGAGGTTCCAAGCAAGCCGAAGCGACACTAACGTGACATAAAGTCATGCAGCTATTGGTCGATCCAGAATCGTCACTGCGCCAGTAGGTATGTGTGTCATAGTGTCGTGAGGTGGGACACTGAGCCAAGTTAGCTGGAAATCTCCGAAAACGTCAGAGCGATTTTTCAAGTAGGCTCTTAAGGATCCTAAACAACTGTATTCTTGCCTGAAAAAATCTTAAAATAACATTTTATTTCAGAAATTATAACTTACAGTTTTAAGTTTCCTCCTCCACTGTTGTTGCTTTGCTTGTAGCTACAGTGGTGCTAAAGATGATTTCACAATATGTTTATGTTGTGTTGCTATGACGACCAGCCACGCAGCGTGCTGGTGCCAAAACCGAGCCGAGTCGAGGCGAGTTGAGCTGATACTATGAGTGGAAAAAGGGCATTAGTTCAGTCATGAAGTGTATATGTTTAGAGCTTTTATTGTGAAAGGTACTAATGGAAATGGTGGATCGGCAATGTGTGGCAATTAACAGCTTTGCTATTGTTGTGATTGAGAGACACAGCAGCAGAAAATACATAATACTGTGCATTTACTATCCAAAACACTGTGAACATTTTGAAACTGCTTCTAAATTTGTGGCTCAGGTTTTCCTTTCTTTTGTATTCTGTGTGAACTTATAAATGTAAATTTGACCACCAAGTTCTGTAATTACCTAATATACTGTACAGCAGATAACAGTTAGTATCAAGCTGAACATTTATTAAAAGTATTTGTTTGCTTGAGTCCAACCAAACCAAATTTAACCACAGCTTCTCTCCTTGTATGATTTCCATCTACAGGAGCTTGCAAATCCATGAGGAGACGGGTGTCCCCCACAGCGTCTGGCTGGAAGAACAGAGGGGTCAGGAGGGAGGTGACGGGCTGGGTGGGCCTCTGAGGTACCCAGACCCCTGCATCTTCTGGCTGCATGCTGACATGGACGGTAAGGAGGGAGTAAAACTTTCCAGTCCACGCATTCCCTAAAAACAAGAGGAGCTTCAGTGCACCATTAACTCCCTTTTCAGGCGTGTCAGTTTTATGTTGCAGTTACAGTTTCTCATTATCTGCCTCCAGCTTTAGACGAGCGGTTGGACGCCCGTGTAGATGACATGTTGTCTGCAGGACTGATAGAGGAGCTCAAAGACTTCCATGTCCGCTACAATCAGAAGAAAGTACAGGATGACAGGTAGCATATCAGCAGCTGAATGCCTGATGTTCGTCTTGTGTGAATTGTTGTCGTTCATTTCACCGGCATCGTTTATGCTTTACATACTGCTACTTACCTCTACTCAATGCAGTTCTTTTCTTTTCCTGTTTTTTTTTTCTTGCAAGCCATTCAGAATCAGTCTAAAGAAACACAAAAATCTAATTTTATTTGTGCCAAAACATGTCCTTGCGCGTGCCCTGTCATTGCTATTGAGCGTACGTCAGTATTTAAACGTCACGTTCAAGATTACATTCCCATCCTCATATCTAAATTAAGGATCCAGACATGCAGTCTGGATTCAGAGTTAACTCCTCTCTTTCTCCGTTTAACCAGGGCATTACTGTCGTAGTGAAGTGAGCCCAGCCAAGCACTTATTTATTTCTCCTTTCTGCTCTGCCAGGTCAGTCTGTACTTCTCTGTCATTTCTCAAAGGCTTCAAGATAGATTTAAACAAAACCCACACTGTTGTGACTTCAGTTCAGCTGGGACATATATATCTTAAAGATGTTCAGTAATTAAGACTGATGGCAGAGATAAGCCTCGTCCGTATGACATTAGCACTACCAGGGGAGCCTAGTGATTGGTGCTTATTACTTCTGGGCCCCAGGAATTTTATCCTCTGCTGAATAGTCATTGTTGTCTGGTACAAGCTACTCTGTTAAATTGTCTAAGATAAGATAGTAGCGATAGTAGACATTGTCTTAACAGTTATCACATGACTTTTAGGATCTGTCCTTGTGTGTTGTAAGGCTGGGCAATCTGGCCAAAAAAAAAAAAAAATCAAATGATGACCTTTTTAGGTAGAATCCACAATCTGAATCACAATTTTTTTCACCTCTCATAAAATGAAGCTAGTTTTCACCCTTGTTTTCCTCAGGTTTATAGTGGGTTTTGGCTGCGGCGCGATGGCTTTTTGTTTCAGTGTTTTGTTGTTTTACTTCATTTTACTTTGCATATTTTGACGTTGAACGTGCGTCTTTTACGTCATTTTTAGTCTTGTCACGCCTTTCACAAATAATTTAAAACCACAATTAACTGTCTGGTTTCTCCAACTTTCACTCAGGAATCAGCCTTTAAACATGAAAGAAATATTGATTTGACATTTATCGTGATAATGATCGATATAAACTGACGTGAAACGTTTTACTATGATGTGACCCAGGCCTGGGTTAAAGTGAACTAACTTGCAGAGTTTGTGAATCTCTATAATGTCTGTCTGGACTCTAAACAAACTGACTTAAATACACTCATTCACTAGCAACTGCAATTTCTCACCGCGATTAAAGCCTGAATAATAATTCTGATACATTAAGGATACTATCAGAGATGACATCCACTGGTTATGAAACTGTCATAGTTCAGTTTCAGACGTTTCAGGGCAAAGACTTTGGAAAAATCCACAAATTAGTGGCACACTACCGCTGCAGTGGAAATAGAAGTCCACATATTTCTGTGAAAAAGAACCAGACATTTTGTCACTGACTTGTCACTTCTTTCAGTGCATGTATCCTACAGTTTATGATATTACATCCACATTTGATAAAAGTTGTCTAATCGCACAATATTATTGCAGAGCTGAAAGTAACTATTGTCACTACTGTTAATTTGTCAGAAACTTGACTTGTGCTGTAACATTCGAGCAGCGATTGTCCTTGTTTTAACGCTAGGAGCCAAGATGAAAAATGTCAGGACTGACATTTCCATTTCAAATTAATTAAGCTTTATTTTTACTTTTTATTTACTTATTTGTTTTAACAAGCTGTTGTTTTTTGGAGAGGTCTTTTTATGGTGCTGTATGAGAGTATTGTACACACTGTGTGTGTATATATATATATATATATATAGTTTCATTTAGTACAGTTTTTATTATTATTATCTATTAGTTTTATCACTCTTCTAATTTTTTTAAAAACTATGAGCATTCTGCCTATTTTCAGCTTTTCAGACTTAGTTGAAGTTTTTACATATAATTGAAACCATTTAATATTAAAGGACATCATTAACAGCCGTGTTTGATTAGGACTTTTGTATGCGACATGAAATATGAATACACGTGTGGGCATTACAAATAGCTGAAACAGATATGTGTATATATACTGCTGTGTGGGTGTCTCTTGGCAGCAGATATTGATATTGTATGAGTGTGATGGGTGTGGCTGATGCATCGATGGACCAGTGCCCAGGAAGCTGCCAATTCCCTTCTTTCATCCATCCTTTCTTTCATCACCCCATCACCCCATCCCACCTCATGAGCCTGCAGCCCCTCCTCCTCCTCCTCCTCCTCTTCCTCCTCCTCTTCCTCCTCCTCTCCCTCTTCTTCATCCTCCCTCTCTCTCTCTCTCTCTTTCTCTCTCTCTGTTTCCCTCCATCTCTGCCAGTATTGCCCTCTAAGCAATCTGATCACCCAAGCACTTTCCTCCCTCCCCCTCCCCCTGTCTCTCTCTGTCGTCTTTCTCTCCTTCACCCTCCTGTCTCCATCGCCGGCTGCTGTGGCTAGACATCAAGGTCAAAGCTCTCCCTCCCTCTCTTCCTCCTCTGTCTTTCTTTTTCTCCCTCCATTGACTCTACATTTCCTGTGCTCTTGTTGCTGTTCTCAAATTTCTGTCTCTACCCGTCTAGTCAAATTAATTTCTGTTGTTTCCTCGTGTTGTTTCGGTTACAAGTGTACGCGTTATGGAGCGAAAATAGTCATTTTTGTCATGTTTGTGTATTTAAAAAGAGAATTTAAGAGCTTACAAAGACACAGAAGATTAAAAAAAGGTCAAATAAAAGTCTTTGAATGAAAGTTGGTTCAAAGACGTGTTTTAATAAACTGATTTACAGCTGAAATGTTTAGTGTGTCGGTCAGAAAAATACAAGCACATTACTGTGGCTGTGCAAATGCTGTCTCTCTTCTTTTTCTTTCATTTCCTCCATATGGGTTTTGTCACATTTGTATTCACCTGCCAGTAGCCAACGTATTGTCACCATTTGCTTTGCAAACTACCGTTCTGAAGCCTTGATTTTGCATTTTGGCTGTCACCATGTTGCCATTTTGGAGCCGAGAGTCCAACTAATAGCTGTCAAAGAATGCCCACACAGCAGACATCAAGGCTTTCTATTAGCCCTGAAATCTAATTGACTGAGAAATCATTTACAAAAGGACCACCAGTACACTTATAAGAATGTCCAAATAAAACAAATAAGACCTTAGTGACTCCTAGAAAAAATATTGAGCTGGCATTTGAGTTGAATTGAAATACTTTTTATACATAAAAGACAGAAAACTGCTTTTGGTCTGTGTGTGCAGACATATTAAAATAGAAAAGCACATCATCATCATTATCATAGCAGCCAGACAAGGACATAATGTTAGAACACATTAGAAGACATTTAGGCCACAGGAAAAAACATAATCTAAACTGCACTGAAAGGAGCACCAGGTACTTGATGAGGAGGACTGAGTTGAGGTCACATAGAAAAAATCTAAAGTGCTCTGTGCTCAGGTATTGGTTTTCGAGTGGCTGTCCTTAGTGATTGACAGATCTTACCGCCACCGGGACAAACCACTTCTACAGAGAAGTTGATGTTTGTTGAATGGGAATCAATTGTAGCCGGAGTCTAGAGGCCATCAGTGGTATTACATGTTGGTTTCAGTTTCACGCTGTGGTTGTTGTCCATTGCTCGTGAAAGACAAAAAATACTAGCTAAAAAAAAGTACATCATTATACGATACGATATGATATGATACCATATACTTTATTGTCCACGTAGGGGACATTCGTCTTGGGCTCAGTGGTGCTGCATACGTTACAATAAAGCAACAATTGTTAAGCAAAAAGCTATCAATAGATAAAAACTAAAAATCAATGAATAAAAAAGTTAACAGTCAGTGAATAAGAACTAAGGTAATAAATAAGCATTAAGTAATAAATAACATTGCACATGACTTCATATTGCACATATTGCTGCGTTGCTCAGACCTTGTATTGCACTCCTGATGATACTGCACATCGTCTGATTTGGGTCTGTAACTGAATCTTGTTAATGAGGCTGATTGAGAAGGGCACAAATGAGCTTTTAAAATGATTTAGTCTGTAGTTTGGGAATCTTCTGCCTGATGCTAAAAGCTCGTAATCGGAGTGAAGGACATGGGACGGGTCTCCCTCTTAAGACTGACTGCTCGTACATTGTTTGGAGGGGTTGATGTTCTTCCCTCATTATTTTCACGGCAGTCTTCGTAGGTTGAGCCAGTTTGGATTTAGATCGTATTTATAAGATTCCCATACCATGCCTGTATTCCATATTTTATCAGACTTTCCAGTACTGGCCGACAGAACATACGCATTATTCTCTGGTTCGCGCCACACAGTCTTAGACTTCTCAAAAGGTGTAATCGCTGCTGGAGTCTGGAGCACAGGCTGTCAATATGAGTTTGTTGTCGAAGTGGATACCCAAGTATTTATAGGCAGTAGTGAACTCTGAAGAAGTAGAGTGAAGACCCAATTTCAGATAACACAGGAAAGTAATCAGGGCACATCGGTGAGCTCAGTGAAACTGCAGTTGATTGAATGTCCTGCGTGTGTTATAAAAAAAACACTTTAATTTCCCGCCACTTTCGATGTTACCTCAACATCCACCCCCCGAACCAGTGCTTTGCTTCGTTTTCCATTTGCCAAATGGTATAAAAAACATTTTCTTGCAATTGTCACACAGCTGACCTGTACCGTATCTGCAGTCGCTCAAAAACTCTGATTCAGGTTCAGGTCATTGAACCTGAAAGATCTTAAAGGTACAGTAGTAATGCTCAAATTGGACATGTCTGGTAACCGAAATCGTCTTTTCTGTTTCAAACCTGTCTCACCACTGAGTCCCGGTACTCGTGCGTCCTTCTGCCAGTGCCACTCGTTTTTTTTTTGTTTTTTTTATTTGTTTTTTAAAATCATCCTGTCACTGTGTCCCCCAAAGGGCCTCACATCTGCTCAGACTCATATTGTTTGTTCAGAGGAAGGAGAGATAAAGGACGAGAAAGTGAAATGAGTCACCACTGCATGAAAGAAATGATGGCAAGGTGGAGGCGCAGACTTTTTTTTTTTTTTTTCAGGAAAAAGTTTAATTTCCTCTCCTCTCCTCTCCTCTCAGTCAGGACTATCAACATGGGATTTTCCAGTCGATTGGTTTCAAGGAGTTTCATGACTACCTGACCGCTCCTGAAAGCAGCACCCAGCAGGAAAAAGACACACTACGTGACAAAGGTCAGAGGAAAAAAAAACGTAATCAAAGTAACAAAGATGGATAAAGATTCAGTGGGCGGTGGGCTGGTCGGCCGATAAACGAGGAGATTCTATTTTAAGATTTTTTTACTCACCTCACCTTCATCTCTTTTCAACTTTGTGTAGGTATAGAAGCTCTGAAGATTGCTACGAGGCGCTACGCTCGCAAACAGAATAAATGGGTCCGGAACCGCTTCCTTAGACGTGAGTACCCTTTACTTACCTCATTCAGAGAGTGTGCGTGTCCCCTCCACAGTCCAGTTTCTTAGCAATCAGCACTCTGTTTAACAAGATGAGATTCATGCACTTCATTAGACACACAATAAGCCTCTCAGCCACCGTACTGCGTTGTTTATCCAGACTAGAGAGAGTGTGTGTGTGTGTGTGTGTTGTATTCAGAGCTGGTATCAAGTGATGCAATATTTTGATGCATTTTTAATGGAAAAGTTTTTTTTTTTTTGGTGCAAGATCGTAAATGTTTGCTTATTTCTATCTGTTTATGAGTGGTTGTTTTGCTTCCGTGCTCACAGAAGCTTCATGGTTTCAAGTTTACATTTCCTTACAAAACAGAACATTTTATAGCACTACATAAAACAGCACTATATATTCAAATAGATAAAAATCAGCGGATTAATTAATTTGCCAGCACAAAATTGGATTTCATTTTCTGCAACATGCGCGAGCTGCTGCGGCATTATAGAGAAGATAATAACTTAAAATCTATCTCTAGTCCACACCTGCAGCTTAGACCCTTGTATACTTCTTTTTCCAGTACTAAGTCACTTGTGGCACCTGATGCATAGAAGTAAAAACTGCAGTGGTTGGTTATCTTCCAGAGTGGCTGGCACTGCAGAATGGACAAATTTAGCCTGCACAGCCAAAATCAACCGGTGTGTAGAAGGCGGTGATTTCCCACCCTGGTCACAACCCCTGGCAGTCAGATGTGTTTTAAAACATACATAATGGCAGAGTGTGTGTGAGACTTGGCTTCCGTGTCCCACCGGCAGCGTGCCCTGCAGTAACCCAGCCTCCTAATCCTGTTAGGCCCAAGTGGCTTAAGCCATGCCAGGTCTAAACCTTAATACCCCTCTTTCTGACCTCCCGCCTACCCGCTGCACACACCATATGGCCGTATACACATGCATGTGCATATCTGTGTTACTGCATGTTTACTATGTAGTAATCTCTGTGAAGCTGTCCATTCTTTTGCGCATGCAGTGGCTTAGACTCTGTCCTGAGGCTAAGAGCCTGACGGTACAGTTGGCATCACACCTAAAAGTCTGAACCAAGGTTTATGTTTTTGTTACATTTTATACTTTTGATCTGATTGCTTCTGGTTTCATGTTGTAGTTTTGTGAGCGCACTAAACAACTTTGCGAGACATACCTACATCCTGCCATCATCGCCTACGTGGGCTGTGTCTCCTTATCCTTTACAGTGATTGGGTTGTAGACGGGAAGTTGGTTGTCAGTTCGTTAGATAGAATTTTCCATTAGAATGGAGAAATATGCATGAACAGATTAATATCACTGACACAATACTATTATTATTATTATTTTAGCATAACTTCTAGCACCAACTTCAGGTGAAATATTTGAGTTTAGTTTAACCATTATATCATTGATAATATGATATAGAATACGGTCTGATGAAGTCATACAAATCAACGTGAAAAAAGGTAAAAATGCAGAAACTTTTAATGTATTTTCTGAGCAGAGAGGAAATGAGAGGACGGGGGAGCAATGCCAGCTGAAGATGAAAAAACTGCAGCACGAGTATATAAAGTTGTCTGTTTTAGATTAATTTTTCTTGATTAAAATGGATGGATTCATGACATGAAAACCAAAGCTAACCGGATCAGATGCATAAAATGTAACAACGCCAAGAACCTTGGTTCAGACTTTCAGGTGTTGAAAGGCCCTAGTCTCGCAAAACCAGACATATCTCCATACTTTGTTAAACCTGTGTTGGTGCTGGAGATAGGTCTGGCACCATCCACTATCATTATGGAGTAAGGAAAAAAAATCTCTCTGGGGTGATGTGGAGAAGTGAGCCGTGGTATTGAAACAACTGAATTCCTGCAAAAGAAAACGCCCCATAAAAACACGCATCTTTATCAAAACGTACCGTTTTCAGCCTCAGAGGTTGTTGTCGTTCTTTCACATAGAGAGGGGGGACTTTTAAAATGGTAACACGCAGAAAATGAAGACGGAAATATCAGGATTATTCCAGCAGAGTACATCCTGTGGGCCCTAAAAAGGCCCTTAAAAGTCTGAAACTCTTCTATCCTCGGAAGTGTCTAACGTTCTTATGGCCAAAGCACTTTACAAGTGAAGTGACACTATTTAAAAAATCAACTAAAATACTATAAATGTGGCCACAAATGTTCAAGATGAAACTGGCCTTTCAAACGTTTCAGCTAACAAGTCCAATGCAAATCTTTAGGGTGGTTAAGGGCACATGAACCACATGAACCGTGTCTTGTAGTATTTGTGTGTGCATGCGTATTCATAGGGTTGTCCTAGTGCAGTATTTCCTCTCACCTTTCTGTCCTTCACTGTGTCTGTTCTTCTCTCCCCTCCTCTTGCTCTGACTGCTGACCTCTTTTTTTTTCCTTCTTCTGTCTGAACCTCACACACACACACACACAGATTCTGTCAGCCTCAGCTGAGCAGGCTAATCTCTTGAAGCATTACAGAGCTGCCGGGAATTTGCCCCGACCACACAAACTCGGGCAACGGGGTCAGCGGGGGCTACACAGAGCAACCCAAGCATACAGAGACTAGTGGGTCAAAGGGAAAAATGAATTGAATATGACGCAGAGTCTCAGTCAGGCAAAGACGGTCAGATAGGTTAGAAGAGCTGGGATATGATCTGACTGCTGACTGTAAATGTAAATATATAGAAAGAGGCCTTTGAGGCAGATATTTAACCCAGTTTCGCAGTTCACAGTTTAAGCGTGTAGCAGTGAGAAGTGAGAAAGCAAGTGGGCGTTTCAGCAGCATGCGTGGTTCTTGATGGACTCAACTTTGTGGGGATTTAAACACCAGGTCAGCCAGTTCAAATTAAATCAAGCTTAATTCTTCTTGCCTTTAAGTCTGTCTCTATGTGGGCGTATGCTTATAGGCTGTTTACGTGTGTGTTATTGGGGGAATGTTTAAGTAGTGGATTTAATTACCCATAAAGGAAAAACGGTAATTTGAGGTTATATTAATTTTAATAAGTGTTAGCTTTTATGCAGAGAGACCCAGTGCCAAAACAGTTTTTTTTTTTTTTGTTAAATCCCCTAAAGATATTCACACACTCTCTCTACCTGTAACCAGGATACGCAGGTGTAGTTTGACTCAGGCCTCATGAGTGTTAAGTAACAGGGGTGTAGGTATCTTCTAGTCCCAAAAGTGAGCGAGCGAGCGAGTGAGTGAAGGACGGAATAAGAGAGAGACACATGGGCGACTGGGCGGATGGAGAGCGAGGGTAATCCGATCCAGCTGGGGCAACAGGTGTGGGGCGAGTTTACACCCTTGTCTTCGAGCAAGTGCGAAGCTTTCAGATGCGCGCGCGCACACACACACACAAATACAAGCTCCTCCCGCGGCGGCAGAGACAAAACAAAGGCGGTTGTCGCCACAGAGACTTCTCGTTGTCACCTTCACTAGATGGAGAGGAACAAGAGAAAGCAAGGGAGGAGGAGAATGAGATGCAGGGTTGACGAAAGGACAAGAAGAATTGGTTCTCTTTTCTTGTTTTTATGCAAGTTTGCAACATGTGCATAATAAGTTAGAAAAGTTGAATTATTCAGTAAGCTCTTTATGCTGGGCAGAAGTGGTGAAAATGCTTAAAAAGGGGAATAAAGTTGAAGCAAAAAATCTTGACATGCACTTTGACTTTTAATGTAGGCCTGGGCAATATGGGCAAAAATGTTATGATATGGATATCAGAGTTAGCTAATGGCAAACGGAGTTCGCTAACATCAACTAATGACCAGTTCCCAGCAAAAAAAACAGACTTCAACGCAAACTATCTTTAATCAAGGTTTAATCTTACATATTAAACCTTGAAGTTGTAATGTATGCCTACGTTGGAACTATTTCAACTGGTGACAGAATGCTAGTACAACGTCATCCTAACTTAGAAATGATGTTCAGACAAGGCTACGTTTGAACTCGTGCATATCTGGTGCAACCCACTACAGAGCATGTCAAATACAATTAAACCCAATTTAGTGATAAAGCTGTGGCGAAGGATACAATAGTCCTAACTTTCCGATTTCTATATAATCAATAGCCATGAAACAGAGTTTAACTATACCATAGAGGACACTTTACCTTGTTGAGATATAGCCACAACAGCAATGAGGTGGGGGAGACAAAAAGTGGAAGAGGAACTATAGGAAAGAGGAAGGAGGCTGTTGAATGAATGGAGGCAGCTGTCGTGTTTCAGTGTGGACGACAGCCAAAGAAGCACAGCTGGGCCGGGGCCTCCGCACTGAGGCTTTTAGTAGAGTTTTTATAGCAGAGCACACACAGGCACACATCCTCACTCAGCAAACACAAGGATAACGCAGCAAATGACTCCTGGCCCGTTTGTTGCAACAGGTGGACTACTGTTTCAACACACACACTCAACACTGGCAAGCAGCTGCTTGGCGACAGGAGATGTTCTTTTCTTGTTGGCAAAGTGATCTCCCCCGTGTGTCTGAAAGCCAACGCTCACTCCGTGTGCGTGTGTGTTTGTGTGTGTGTCGACCACCCTATGCTTTGTCCCTTCAGGGTTTCTTATCAACCCTCATTCACTGCAGAGTGGATTAGCAGAGTTAAATTTCACCAGATCCCAAACAAAAATGGTGGTATGGGGGGGATTTCCATCCAGCATCTGGCAACTCACCGTGTCTTCCTTTCATTTACCACCACTGCCCAGTGGGAGGGAGGTGGTTGCAGAAGGCAATTGAGGGATGAAGGTGTTGTTGAAAGAGATAAAAGAACAAAGTAAGAAGAGAGATAATGGTAACAAGAGGGCTCAGGAGGTGAAGTATTTATTAAAGCACCTAAAGAAGACCTAACTCTGCATCTGGTAGAGCTCAGCACTACCATCTGCCTGCTATTGTGTCATAAACACAACTGTGACATAGAGAAACACCACACAGTAACCGAACCAGGGAAACCTGAGGCTTTGATTAACGGTCACTACTGTTTTTTAAAAAAACACTGACAAATTGACCTGCTGTAGGACTACAGGGTGTATAAACACACATGCAGGACAGTGCGTCAGGTCTAACTGTGGCTGAAATAAATGCAAATGATGCAGGCGCAGGGGTACGTAGAAGCTGCTGTTAAACGTTCAGTTTTTAATATTTTTTATACGGTGGTTTGGGGTCTTTGTGATCATTAAAACTGAAAGACACAGGACCTGTAGAGCTAATATGCACACTTCAGTATTTGCTTGTTTATCGAAACTTGTATCGTCATTGCCGTATTGAAAAATGTCATTGCGTATCTCAGCCTTTCGTCATATTGTGCAGGCCTAATGGTAACACAATATCATAATTCCATAATTACAGCATTCAAGCGGTCTCAATCTACTCCTGGCCGTGTTTTCGGGCTGTAGAAAATCTACCCCGTGATGGGAGGATTTGGCTGCTCATAGGTGTTTTCAGACAAATGTGACTCGACACAGAAGCTTGGAAAAGTGGCTTCATAATAATGTCAAGTCATCTATAGTTTATTTCATCGTGAGTGTATTTTTAAATTGGCATCCCCTCCCTTCCGTCTCAAGTCAAGCCGGTCTTCTCTTCAGCTCGTTCGACACACTATTTCTTGTGCTACTTTCTAGATTTTTCTGAATTACCAAATTGCTTCCGAGCACTGGATTTTATCAGAAGCCCGCTGCACTTTTTTTCCCGTCGGCTTCTCAGACTTCGCTGTGGTTGCTGTCTTTTCCGTCCTCTCTTTCCAACATGTACAATAAAACACACTCGCTGAGGTCGTTGACGGTTCACTCTCTAGGTCGAGGGAAAATCTACTATGGCCTCATGTTGGTGTTCAGTGTACAGCTTTCAGAGAAGCTGTTGATATGTCCAGTCTATAGGGTGTCTGCTGTCCTCACGTCATAGTTCAGTCTGTGTGTAGAACGGATTAAGCCGTAATTGAGTTGGCAAACTGTGCCTTACAGGTTAATGGGATTCATTTATGTGAATGTGTGTGGCGTAACACATAGATATTACGCAAATGCTGCTTCTGACAAAAGTTTGGTGTCTCCTAAAGTTGCAGACGAGTGACAAATTAAAGGAAAAAAATTATGGGAGAGGATGTATTACGCACAAGGTGCAACAACCCCGGCTTGAAACTGACCTCAGTGTGGAAGTATCTTAAAGTGTAATACCACTGCTGGCAGACGTCCACTTCTCTCTAGAAATTCCAAGTCAATAAGTTTTTGCCATGAGTCATTCTGTTCTCATTCACTTTATTTGGACCCTCTATTAAGTGTACTGGTGGGCGTTTTGTAAATTATTGCTCCATTAATAAGATTTTAGAGCTAATGTACAGCTTTGATGTGTGCTGTGTGGGCTTTGATTGACAGCTGTGATTGACGGCTCGCTTGCCTGCGGAGTTGAACTTTGAACTCAGAGCATCTGTTTATTGAATAAAAAGACAGACAGCTCGACTGTAGCTGTGGTTAATAAGTTACACTAACAAGACCATCAAAGGATTTTGTTATGCAACTGTGTTTAATTACAATAAAGAGGCAAAGTCCCGCCCCTTCCAGTTCTGCCCCATGAAAAGTTATTTTGGGAAAAAAAGTGTATTAAAATCAAAGGCGAGAGGGAAGTAGATTTTTGATCCTGCTTGAATTATGCCATCATTTACAAATATGATGTTTGTCGGTTTAAAAGGTAATTTTACAAGTCAAGAAAGTCGCAGTTTGTGGTAAAACTGTTGAAGTATCAGACTGTGAGAATACGTAAATAGAAAGACTACACACCCGGAAGTCACGGAAATGATGTCCTCGTAACTTTCTCCCTCCACGGTCTGTTCAGAGATGCTGAAGATGTCTCCGCAGCTTCAACGTGACCAGACTTGTGGTGATTTTCCCCACCTTTTCACCCCCCTCTCAAAGGAGGAGGTCAAATATGCCGAGGTGACGGCCGTTTTGGCGTCGGTCACGTGCAGCACCTGAGACGAGAGATGGTCCACTTAGTCGTTTCATACAAAACTAGATGTTACTTACATTATTTCACTCACCACTGACCATCGTTCATATTTTTTCTGAAGTCGGGTCCCGTGAGGAACACTGGAGGGGGAGGGACTTCACCTCTCTATACCTCACCTAGCATAGCTCGGCTACACTCGCTAATGTTGGCATTAATTCGCCTGTGAACGAATATGCTAATACATTACACAAAATTGACATTGACATGACATTGTTATCAAACACACATGTTAACGTAACATTTCTTATCCTCTTAACCCTTATTCTCTCTTTCTCTTAACCCTTGACCCCTCGTGCTCCAACCTTTTGTCTAAATATAGTCACTTCTGCCTCCAAAAAAACCAAGTTGACAGCAACAAACTTTACAGTCTTCACAATTGTGGCATCATGTTGGCTCCGTCCACTCCAGTTCAGAGACTTGTAGAATCAATGCCAAGGAGCGCTGA
>JAPQRN010000003.1:12619368-12630997 GCA_037367275.1 Coranthus polyacanthus
TGTGTGTGTGTGTGTGTGTGTGTGTGTGTGTGTGTGTGTGTGTCTGGGTTTGTCCATTGTCACTGACTTCAGCGCTGGAGCCTGCCTTTTTCCCGCCAGTGCAGTGTTTTGTGGGAGGGGTTTTGGCTGGGCTCAGCGGCAACAAAGAGACACAGCTTCCCGCCCGATATGCAAATGAGCCCGGGGTGGGCGTGGCGGGGATCCTCCCCTACTGCGGCGCTTAACGCTTTCACTGCCAGAGCAGAAGGCAGCAGCGTACAGACGGGCTGTTGGAGCTTGTTCTTCTGTGGAGGGAGAAGTAACTAAAGGCTAATGCTTGGATGTTGGTTAAAGTAGTATTTAGGTTGTCTCCATGCATTCTGTTCAGCATTGCCGTGCCCTGTCCGTCGATTTGCTGTGTTTTAATTCGTTCGTGCAAGTACAAAACCGTGGTAATGAAGGCCGTATGTTGATGCACGCGTTTTGTTAAATAGTTAAAATATTGAATTCAGGGCTTTGAGTCCAGGAGGGAAAAAAAGCAGCTGTGACTCCACTGTTCTAACATGAAATGATAAAACATGCTCCAACAAATGTCAATACTCCTGCAACGTCATTTTCTCATTTGTATACTATGTATTTGCCAAAGCTTTAGACTTTTTATGTTTGCTCCAAGTCACTATAGTATCTTTGTCCTGTTTCTTTCATCAACATGCTTTAATGTTTTTTCAGCTATCAAATTTTAACCACATTTTGCAGTAATTTGCTGGTAGCTGTGCAGTTTTTTTTCTGCTTTTTTTGTGTAGTTAACCACTGGAAGTATAAGTTGCAACCATTAAAGGAAAAGAATGATTTTTTTTTGTTTGTTTTCATTGTACCGTTGCTTCTCTACACCAGCGTCGAAAGGACATTTTCAGCCAAACAGAACCGTTGGTCGGATCAGAATTTGAGCGACGGCTCATGTGTCGTGTAAACGGGGGATTCCGCTCTGACAGTAAAAAAAAAAAAACCGTCAGTCGATTGTTGAGTCCAGTGTTCAGGCTGTTTATTCTGTCTACAAAGGTGCAGCTTGGAGAATGCTTTATCTGTCAAGTCAGATAACTGACGACTAAGACAACAGGCACGTTTTGAAAGATGTAAGTTAAATACTTTTATCTTCGCTGTTGTTACTTGTAGGCATGTTTGGCTATAGTTTTTACCGTGTTAAAACTAAACTCGAAAATTACTTTAAATGCTTGAAATGAAAATTGTCAACTTGATCTTTTCTCTTTTTATACACAGAATAGTTTCAAGTATTCATTGCTTCACCATCACCCAAATTACATATCTCTCTGTCGGTTTTATGTCACTTTTCCTTTTATAAAATCCAGTATTGCACTGGTACGCAGTTCCAGTTCATTGGAAGCTTCTGCAGCTTCTGTTAAAGATAATACTCACCTATGCAAAAAAAGAACACTTTGCAAAGTAAATAAAGATGCGGCTGCTCACCTGAATGTCACTTTCATTGTTCAACTTTTACCATCTGCTGCTTTAGTTAAGTTCCCTATCTTTCTTACCTGTGTTATAAAAGAAAGATGTGTGTGTCTATATGTGTGTAACAGCGTAACGATTCACTCATGTTTTAAGTGTTATGTAACCCAACCTAACATTAGATGCCATATAACCCAGTAGCAGCTGTTCTACACACACGCACACGCACACACCTCCTCTTCACCCTGTTTCAAACAAAGAGCCCTTTGATATGAAGAAGTTTTGTGCTTCAACATGCTAAGAGGCATGCAGAGCGAGGACTCAACATGGTCTCCCTCACCTCACACACTGTCAGATATTCCCAGTGTTTCCTTCTCAGTCTGCATTTAAGATGATGTTTCTGCATTGCAACCTCCATGATGCTATCACTCATATCTGCTGCAATATCATGACTGTTTGTCAACTTAATGCACGAGGAAGTGTTATGCAGTACCCGGAGGACTGCAGACGTACAACATATGTGATACTTGATCCGAGGCCCAGAAGTTATGTAATGTGCTCTATTTAATCTTTAACAAACATAGTATGTAATGTGATTGACAGTGGGTTTAGTGTCTGAATCCCTTTACAGTAAAAGCAGCATTCACAGCTTTACCCGTGTGCACGGCTCATTGTGAGCAAATGACAACGCTATCAGTATAAGTAGTAGGTGGCCTGTTGTTGTGTTGGTTGGTTGGTTCGAGACCATCGTTAGCTTAGAAATGGAGTCGGCGAATGTCGACGAACAAACGTCATGTAAGCACACGGGCACATGCAAATTGCTCGGATACACATGATTTATGCTTGTTATTTTTAGATTCTGCCTCAGAAAAAAACATCATTGCGTATCACTATTTTTTCATTGTTGTGATCTTGTTATATTTATACTTCTGAAAACCTGGCATCTCTATCCCTAAAGCACGCGAACGGCCAACTTTCCGAGCACAGTCAGTCCCAAAATGTATCCAGTTATTAAAGACTCTGTTTCCTTTATGTGATAACAGAACATTGGTCCTCACTGGTATAGTAATACAACCGCAAATACACTCGCAAAGGCACAGACTTGTCGCCATGCACACAGAAATGTTATGGCACAGTTGGTCATCTCACAGACTGTGTGGAGCAGCAGTTGGTAACCAGCAGTAACGGCACTGCAACTGATTTACATTGCGGCTGCTGAGGACAAAGCCCGCTGATACTGTATGAAGTATATCTCAACACTGGAGGAGTGGTGTTCATACGATAGGTGTTTGAGAGGGAGACAAAGGGGGGAGGAGGTGGGAGGTGGGACACTTTATTTGTGTGTGGGCTGAGTCAAAGTTTAGTGAAGGGCGGGAGGGGAAGTAAACGGAGGGAAACCACTGTTGAATGTATCACATAGAGTTTGCCTGATAAGGTGTTCCCTCCTCGAGGGCAGTTAACGGTTAATAGAGGATCCGTTTGGGCCGAGCCCTGCTGCAAGAGTGAAAGCAACAACAAGGGGAATTTGCGAAAATTTCCAGGGAAACTTGTTGATAATCTGAGCTGACTTTGACTGTTAACGGAAATCTAAAACCTACAATGAGTTTGCATATTTTCACTGATGCTCTGGAAATGAAGGAAGGTCCAGTTTGTTAAAGACTAGGTTGTGTCGTAATTGCTGAGTGTTAAAGGTCTATTGTAGTATATGTCCCACTTAGCTTTGTCAAAACATGTAAGTCATCTTATTGCCTTCAAAAAAAACCCCAAAAAACCTTAAATACCGATATGTAAGATTTGCATAAGCCAATGTGGTCATGTGGTGTTTGCAAAAGAGTCTGTTTTGTGCCGGGAGGCGGTTGTTTGTTGACGTTTGCTAACTCCATTTCTAAGCTAACGACTGCTTTGCTTAAACTGGTTTCCTACGTCCATGATAACGGCCTGTAAACAGATTTCTACGGAGAGGACTCAGAAATCCTCACACTCGCTCCCAAGTTCCTCCACTGTGGCACAAGTGTGCAACACTCGCCATCGTTAGCTTAGAAATGGAGTTCAGCCAACGTCACCAACAAACGACCGCAACATGTCAACATAGACTTCTATGAAAACTATGAATTTATTTCAGTTTCGTAATGATGAGAGACTGATGAATTGTGCAATTTTAGTTTTTTCTTTTCAAGTGTGATTATTGACGTGTTTCGTTGACCTTTTTTTTTTTTTGGCTTCTTCTCCTGCACAATATTCAAACTTTATGTAAATTCCTCTTTTTGTGTGTGTGCGTGTGTGTGCAAATGAACAAGCAAAAAAAAAAATGCAATGGCTGCGAAGATGCGCTGAGTTTTAATGTCTTGGGATGGTCTGAATGCTGTTTCAGTGCAAAAATAAAAAAGACATCAGTGAGCACAAGCAGTGTATTATGTATGTATTCTTTTTAATAAAACCTCAGTTACTGTTACTCAATTCGAAGCATAACAATGTAGCCCTGTATTACTTTTCTGTTATTCAGTACTTCATATTGTCTGTTGTAAGCCCAGTTGATGTTTGTTAGACATACTGCAGCTTTGAGCTTGAATGCATGCCATTAGGGAAGTAAAGTGGGACATTGGTTCCTTATTTATTACATGACAGTTGAGGCATGAAGCCAAAACCAGACCCATGGATACTGGTCCGTATCACAAATACAATTGCACTCCTCTTTCAAGCCATTGTAAGAGGAGGATTTGCCTAATATCGTTTTTTTTTTTTTTTAATTTTACATCCAAATCACTGTCAATCCAGGAATGTGTGCCTGTGTGTAAAGCCTCTTCTTTTTCTGTATATAAGCTGTGGTTGCATTTTGCCCTCTAACATTATACAGTATCTGCCTGCTGCTCTCTTTTCCATATATAACTCCTAACAGGCTCTCCTGTGTCCCCCTGCCCTACTTTACACTTTCCACCACTTAACACACTGTACAGTGCAGCGAGATGGACCTTACAACTGACTGGACTGGCTGACTAGCCCCATTTATCCATTCAAAACAAGTCCAGGGTCTTCACTATGACCGGCAGTGAAACAACAGCTCGTGATGGAGTATTTAATGTTCTAGGTTGCTTAATTTGCAAACATTACTACATACAGCATGTAGGACAACGGATCACAGATAAACCATCTGATGTTTGTTATAGCTGAGTGTCAGTAGGTCTTCTTACTTTATAATAAAGTAATGTAGAACAAGAGGACTCCTCAGGGTGTCATTTTCTTAATTGCTTGGCTTCGCAGGCTTTTGCAAAGTGGTGCTGTGCTGCCCTCTTGTGGTGAAACAGAGAAGATGATCGATGTAAATCCTGGATATGAAGAACACCGTGGATGATGAAAAATTCAAGCCATGAGATTAATTCGCAAAAAGGAGAATCTAAATTATTGTGGTACACTGTGATAAAACGGGCGACACTGACACGAACAGCTCCGTCTGAAGCCTTTTGGTTAAAATCTGCCAGAATAGATGGTGTTTTCATATTTCATGAAGCCAACGCCACGTGAACCCCACACATCAAGGTAAAAAAAAAAAAAAAAAAAAAAGATACAGTATTGCAGTTATGGCTGTAATGTACAATGTGTTTTATTGTAACTATGCTATATTTTTTGTGATCATCTTATACATTATACTTCACACGCTGTGAACCCATGAATTCAGTGTTTTTCTCAGGTCCCCTTCCACTTCCACACAGAAAGATTTTTTCAACGATCATTCACTGTAATCTTTGAGTTTTGTGGAACGATGTCTGTCAGACAGTCAGAGCTTGACTCACATTCATCTGTTTTTGTGCTCAGCAGAAGTCTACCGGCATCACAAACAGTCGTCAGTCGCATAACTTACATGTGTACAAATTAAGAATATTTGTATATTTACAGTCGCAGCCAAAAATGTTGGCAGTGACACAAATTGACACTGTGCATAAATTTGTCGTATTTGCTGAGAAAAGTCTTTGAAATGTGAATATTATTCGTCAATATACCACACAAACGTGGAGAAAAAATCTGCAAAAACAATATTTTCTGTCACTGCCACGACTGTAGATTCCAACGAGGGTGACGAAGGTGACGACTGAACATTTTTTTAATGAGATCAGAGACCTAAACTAAAGACAAAAAAAAACATTACATTATCCAATGCAAAGTATTCTCTGTCTATTAAGACCTAATTAAGGTTAAAACACAACTACCACAGACTACAACGTATAAGTCTTGGCTTGTGGATCGCGATGCACTTCCTTTTGTCCAGTTTAAGTTTAATTTTGACAGACGACAAGTGTTTCCTCACTTTTATTCAGTACTGTACGGGCATTATGTTACAAAATGAGACGTCCTCTGTTGCCTGAGTAGCTGCTACGTGAAGCTGTGTTCATCAGGCAGGTGGTATCCTGACAGGTTCACGGTGGACAAGTCACAAGTCAACAGACGGTTGCGTGGGTCATTATGGTGCAAGTTGTGTCATGTCATGCTCCCAAACAAGAGTACGTGTAGTACCTCAAGAGGGTACTTGCAAAGGCCATTAATGTAACGCCACCATTTCACATGCATTTGTTAAGAGGGAGGGGGAATCCCATTACAAACTGACGTCACGCTGAACTTTGGCCAAATGTACAATAACTAGTAGGTTAACCATCAACACCACATGAGAACTAGTTAGCTAGCGAGCAGAGAAGTTGAAATACGGGTAGTTATCTAAATGTAATGTAGAAGTGTTTCACACGGCAAACTGAAAGTAACAGATTAAAAAAAACCCAGCTAAGTCAATAGAGTGTAGTCAAAACGGTAGCTAACACAACGGTTAGCTTAATGTATTGGTGAACAGCTGAAATAGGCTAATGATAAGTTGACTTGTATGAAAAATACTGCAATAATAGACAGTTTAACGTCATTATCAGTGTTAAGAACATTTAATTAGTAGTCCATAGGAGCAGAATTTAGCGGGTCGGTCAGTATGTGAATTTATCTGCTCTGGTATGTAGAAGCATTAACGCCAACTAATATGTTCCTCTATCATTTTAATGTCAAGTTTACTTTATGAGTCATACTGAGCAGAAATGAGGCCATTAAACCAGCCGTATGTTGTCTTCTGTGGCTCTAAAGAGACCGAGCTGAAATAAGTAACCAGTATGATCTTATAGTGATGTAAATGTAGGTAGGTTTCGAGACGTACTGAAGGCTAAAAGTTGGATATTTGCATGTTTGACTAAATCTTTTAATCCGTCACCAACAGTTTAATGGACGTCGCGAATAAAGCGTGAACGCAGACACAGAGCACAAATGGTTGAATGTAATAAATGACAAGTTTATTGTTGCACAAAATGTACAAAATAACAAGCAAATGGACAGACCCCTATACCCCCCCTCAGCGTCCCTCCCCTCCCTCTGGTTCATTCGCCATAATGAAGCTGAATTTCTGAAACCTATGACTACGGCAAGTCCGATGGTCCAAGCCAAACGCATGGTAATTCTGAGAGACAACACATACCCAATTTCAGCATCACTGAACAATTAAAAATGAATAAAAACACCTTATTTACACATTTCTGTCAGAACTTTTACAACATGCCATCTATATATTTATACAGAATATGCTTGAGCACATACCCCTGTATAGAAAATATATTATAAGATCAAATTAAATTAGACTAAGGGCTATAGACATCCAAAGTACAGCACTTCTTTTTAATCTCCTTTGAACCTTTTTTTAATTATCATTTTTATTTCCCACTTATTCAATGATGTAGCTCTTTATCAACCTGGTACTAAAAGAACAAACTCTAGTTGCTTGCAGATGTCGATGTTTGCCGTTTTTTTCCTTGAGGACCCAAGCCGACCGTGGTGTTGCCTGTTCATAAAAGCCTCACGTATTTACACTGGAACACTCAGATCTCTCCCTTGAAATGTATGTATCTTCTGACCCGTGTGTGTCTTGTTTTGGCTATTTCCAACCCTCATATGGAGTTAAAGTGATGACTACAATCCCTTGAAACGCCACCTCTCGGCTTATTGACGTAATAAGAGTGTAAACCAATCAGCTTTGGCACTGGGTGAAGAAGTAAGTGTGCTGTGGTTTCTCAGAATACCTCTCCTAGATCTCCCGAATGTTGGATTCGTCCCTGCTTGTGCACTAACATGAAATCACAGGAGCCCTGAAAGCAGGTTCTGCTGGAGATTTAACATATCAGTGCAAAAAGAGATGTTCCTCCCATTTGATATCAGCCACATGATGTCTAACAACCTAATACTGTGATATCTAAGCCATATTAGCACCATGGAAAGATAAATAGAGTGAACGACATTGTTCAAGTAAAGCCAGACAATTCACAAGATTTTTAAGAGCGCACTACATGGATGGGTTTCTTTTTTGTGCCAGGGAAAAGCCGCACATCCACATCATGGGTGGCTGCATGGGCAGAGGTGCGAGGGTGAACGGGAGGTGGTAAAAATGGAGGCATTTAGGGGAGAAAAAAAAATGCTGCGTTATCTTATCTGCTTGCGTCCTCGCTGCCCATCCTCCAGCTGCACCGATGCGGAAAAGAAATTAAACAGGTGGAAGCAAATCTCCGGAGTGCGTCCATCACATTGCTTCATAATTCACCTGCGAGCAGAGATCAGTGCAGCTGAAGGAAGTCCTACATCTGCAACCTCAAGAGCTAAAAAAAAAACAACCTTTGGTTAAACTAAGTGTGTGTGTGTGTGTTTGAGGGCAAAAACAGAAGCTCGGGGCATCAGTTTGGGATCAGATTTTGAAAAGGAGATGGCGATGTTTTCAAAGTGTGTGCAAAAATACTTGTCAGACTACTGCTGGAATATTAACCCTTTTATTTTTTAACACTTGTTTGCTTCCGTTCTGACCTTAAATTTTGCAATATAGCTTCCTCTTAGTCTTTAATCCTACTTATTTTCATCTGCGGTTTGTTTTTCACTTGTTTTAATATATATCTATATTTTCTTTTCTGGCTTTTTTCTCTTTTCTTACTTTACAAAATGAGAGACAGAATGATGGACAGCTGACAATATATATAATTATTTTCCTCTTCTTAGTATCATCAGGTTTTTTTCTTAACCTGGGGATGATTTTGCTTCTTCATTCGTTGTAAACAAACAGGTTTTTCAGCCACTGGCGTTTGTTTCCTCCTCTTCTTTTCGTCTCCTCCTTCAAGTGCACTCCTTCTCTCCTCCGTCGCCTCTCTTTTTCATTGCAGGAGGGCCCTGATTTGTTTCGAGGTGCTGTCATCGTTTAGATGCCGTGTCGTATACCTAAAGAGAAGGGACGAAGGGAAGAAATTACAAAGCAAATTCTTAAATTGTGGGATTTTCTGTTTCACACACCGCATTCATACACACCTCAGTGCGTTCAGAAGCCCCTCCACGCTGTTGGACGGTTGCTCTTTCAGCACCTTGATGCAGCCCTTCATCTGCCGGCCACAAAGACAACACGGGGTGTTAGAGAAAGGTCAGCAGCCTCAGATCTACCTCACCTCCCGCTGCCGCTGCTGCAGCCAAACACCGACATGACAGTACGCACACACACACTAAAACGACAAACACATCTAGAAGAAACCACGTCTCATCATCCTGATATATGGGTTTATTTTGTTTACATCGTCGGCTGAAACACTTTCAGAATGTTTCAGTGTTGTTTTGTTTGATTTTACTCGATCATTCTAAATGATCTGACTGGTCTGCCTCTAGATTTCTGAAACGATTCACTGCTTGGAGTTTGGTGTTTTTCATGTTCTGACCATAAAGAATAGTTTCTGGTTTCCTTCAACTTTCACACAAGACAAAAAAAATCTGCCAGTAAACTTAAAAGAAATGATTATTTGACATTTATTGCGATAATTACCGATATTGACTGATATGAACATTTTTATCGCGATAACATTATTGGCCTAACATCGATCATAAATAAAGCAGCTCCAGTTTTTATTCCCAATCTTTTTGGCTGCTTTTTGACCGTTCTTCCCTCTTATATTGGTATATTGGTACATTGGTACCTCATCTCCTGTGTACTTCTGATACTCACATCAATTTTGGAGGTCTTAGCAAAAGCCCCGACAGGGTGAACGTGGTCATAGAGGATGATGACGCCCACCATGACCCTCATGCAGAACAGCATGGTGTCTGTGTTGGTGAACCGACAGCGATACTCCCTGTAGATTTATGGACAAAGAACAAAGTGAGCTAAGTGAGCTTGTTAAACAAGACCGAACGGAGCAGAATGGGAGACCGACGCGTGGTGCATAAGCAGCAAACTACATCTCCGGTTTGAATGTGACTGCCTTGGAAAGTTCCTGATGACGTTTTTGTTCACATATAAACTAGTAAAATAGATGAAACGTGTTAAAGTTGGTGTGAAGGACAGGGGGCATCTCTTCATTTACTGTGTGAATAAGTATTAGTCACTCGATTAAATTACTCTCAAACTTGAGAAGGCCTCTTTTGTGTTCACTTTGAAAGGATGGTTAATTAAAAATTAGGCTTCTGACCTTTGAAGAGGAAGACAAGGAGAAAGAAATGAGAAGGAATGATACTCACGGAGTCTCCAGCATGACACGGCACACACAGGCCATGGTGCTCAGGCAGTCTGTGGTGTCCTCTATGGGCAAGGTCTTATTCTGACAAACAAAGAAATACATACAGAGTGAAATGTCTAAAATGACAAAATATAATTTTGTTGAGTGCCATTGACGGCATCCTTTTATTAAAAAACAGCAAAGCTCTATTGTAAAAGTCTCGATGAGATGTTTCCACAAGATGGAGGCAAAATACGTCTGCAGATGTCACTGTATTCTCGTGAACGAGCATGTCCTTTACATTTTGTGTGAGTCTCAAAGATTTATCACATAGCAGCTCCATCAAGAAGCAATGAGGTGTAAAGTTAGAAAAGCAAGGGTTTGACAGTAACAGTAAGGAGAAGGGCGAAGCTGGTTAGATGTTTAGGTCACACCTGAAGTCAACAGGTAAAAAGGCCCTAATATATGTTAATAATAACGTCCTTAACATGTTTATTGTTAGATTATAACACATTTATAAGCACTTCTAAGAAACTTAACAGTTTACTGACCGTTTAAGAACGCTGAGTTTCTCATAAATGTTTATAACAGCATTACAAACATATTTACTGAGTATAACTGACTTTCCTATTATGTATTTCTTAAACCTTTACTAAGCTTTCTTTATTTCTATTTCTTTATTGGGGATTAACGCATACGTTATTATGCATTTACTAGCAGTTGACTATGTATTCACTGACTATGTAATACTGGCTCTAAAACAAGAACAAAGCCTTATTAAGGTTAATAAATCCTGTATTATGCACTCACATTTATATAAACTTATCAACACATAATTATTAATATTAATAAATGTTGATAACCATCTTATAAAGGCCTAGTAACTATTGCTTATTACAAGCACTTTAATGCAAATGTTACCCACGTTTGGATGTCTTCCTAAACAATGCATTCTGGCTTTGATGTTCTTTCTGCATAACAGTAATTATAAATGAATGAGTAGATCTATACAAACCTCTGAGACAAACTTGGTGGTGGCGTTACTCAGAGTCTTGAGCATGGGAGTTGCTTCAGCGTAGAACAGAGACATCCGGTTGGCCATCTCGTTGTTAACCTCATTCTCCGCTTCCAGCTGAGTGTGGACACAAAACGAACATTACATCTTTAAAAAGTCTTAATCATCAGTCGCACACAGTCTGAAAATAATGTCATCCAATTGGTAGAATGAGATAATGAAGCCAGTTCTGGGTCTAATTTGTGTAACTTGACTGGCAAATTAAATATTGATTGCACATGTACATGTCTTTATGTTGTTAGGACAAAAGCAACACCTCCACGTCTCATTAATGATTAAGGAGAGAAAGTGAAGCCACTGGTAAACAGCCTCATGTCACCGCTCACATTAAGGCCTTACCTGTTGGTTGTTCAGCCTGTTTCTACTTATGGTCCTCCTGTAGTAGCTGAAGTCATTCTGAATGGCTGGATTTGTCATCTGCGTGGTGAGAGAAAAGGCGAGTCATAGATAAACAACGCCATTCGAGGAAAATATTGATTTTACCGTTTGTAATTAGAAAAAAGTGTCACCTTTAGTTCGTCAAAGCTGAGTGTAAAATGAAGGATCTCAGCAAACTGTTTGGCCAGGGCCTGCTCTC
>JAPQRN010000003.1:12631097-12649194 GCA_037367275.1 Coranthus polyacanthus
AAGTGTCACCTTTAGTTCGTCAAAGCTGAGTGTAAAATGAAGGATCTCAGCAAACTGTTTGGCCAGGGCCTGCTCTCTCTCCAGGTGCTGCATGGGAGCGTACGGCGGGCTCGTCAGCGCCTCCAGCAGGCTGCGCAGGGCATTCTCTGCAAACGTACACACAGCAACGTGTTAGAAATCCATCTGTAAAGGCTGGAGTCGACGTCAGATCATACAGGCTCTTATCTCACTCTCTCTAATCTGCCATAGATCCGATTTTCCTTCACGTCTTCAGCTGGAAAACTGAACACTGCAGAAGTATTTTACTGTTACTGGTGGATAGATTAAATCACACCCTCAGCTGTTGAGCTTTGGCCCAAAAAATTCTAAGCACATTGAGATCTGGCCTCAGCCGTCGTAACAAACCTGAAAGTGAATGCTTACACGAAAAAAGCTTAACCTTTGTAACCATGCCTTAAAACAAAACACCAAAAGTACAAACACATTTCTGCAACATTGTCTTGTGTGTAGAGATTTGACACAATGACCCGAATTCCACAATAAGTGTGTAACCAAAAAGTGTACATGCCTTTTTAAACAATATGGAAGATTTGCTTTTGCTTGTGTACTTATGTGAAGTTTGTGTTGAAATCTGTGTCGTGCTGGGAGCTGGTCATTTTCTGACGTTAGCTAACGGTAGCTAGTTTTGCAACTTAAGAAGACTAGGAGAGAGGCGATGAAGGACTCAGGAGTGAGCTTGAGCATTTTTGTGCAAAAACCGAACTCAGACTTTTACGTAGAAATCAGTGCATCGTGGCACAGTACGACACATCTTCAACAACGCTTCACCAAAGCACACAAGCACGCGCAAATCTCCATATCGAACCTTTAACCCCAAACGAGATCTCCTTCTTCTTGGCCAATTGACTGAACATATAAGTGGCACTCCACAGAGATCATCCAGCTTGAGCATCCTTTGTGGCTGCTGTATCAGTGACCATACATATCCCCGGTGTCACATAGGCTATTGAACCTCAGCCTTTTCACTGCTTTGTTGCCTGTAACAAATCAGACACCCAGACCTCAGAGGCTGTAGTAATGCCTCAGTAGCGAAGTCTCCCGAGGCCCCATCCTTTCCTCTGGATTAAAAATGCATAAGGGTCTTCTATAAATAAAGTGTTTCATCTAAAGGGCCTGGGCAGAAGCCCCAATCTCCCTCCTGCTGTTAGCACACAGCGATATAGCGCATGGTCCCTATGCTGAGTGCTTCCTCCTGAGGGGTTTTACTGACGGCTTCGGCAGAAAAACACTGCAGCTGTTTATTTACTGTGTGGATCCTCTTCAACATTCCCCACTCTTGATCAAACATAAATCAATCAAATAATAAATAAAAAGGTGGTATATGGGCATTTTTATGCTCATAGTCAATGGGAATGTGAGTGCATCCTCATCAAGGGACTGTTGGACAATGTCTGCAAGAAATCTGTTGTACCGTATGGTACATTAGTGCTGATACATTATCATTAATTATTACTTAGTCCTCATTCTATGGTAAGCTGAGAACATGATGTATTATTGGAAGGCAGAGCAGAGGCGGCAGCTGAACTCTCTGTTCATACTTCTCTCTCTCTCTCTCCCTGTCTCTCTCGATGCTGGACGATCATGTACCACTGTTTCCGTAGCAACGGCTGCCTGGCTGCTAGGTCAGGATGCTGCAGAGATGGCTGAGAGGACATCATAGTGTGTGCATGTGTGTGTGTGATTTGTTAAGGAATGCTGCTGGAGTGAAATTGTATGTAAAATCAAGAGAGAGGTGGCACATAGCGGCGCTGATTCGATTTGACGGTACAAGATGAGCTTCTCACCGTAAAACATGCCTTTTTATCAGCTTGAAATGAATCTGCCGCTTATTGAATTGGAGTGAAACAAGTACAATGTGTTCAGTGTACTGTGGTTGAAGCACCTTCGACTCAGACCACAAAGTGTTGACAATAGTTTCACATCACATACAATATGTTCCACATGTCTGACACAATGCAGCCGCTTTCAGTAGCTATTGTTAACATGCAGCAAGCTCAGCGTGCAAATGCTGAAACACCACTAAACAGTCATAAGAAATATGTTGTTATCAGATGGTAAGAGAATATACAGGGCGAGATTAAAGTGTGACTGTCTCCCACTTTCAACTCCTGGTGAAACATATCTTGTAATTTTCCTCCATTTTCTGGATGTGTCTAATGCATCTCTTAAAGGTCTCTGTTGTTGGATAACTGCCTGACAGAAAATACAATTTCTAAATGTACTTTTAAGATGCTGCTGCTCACAGCTATATAATATCAGCTCTTATTGGTCCTACAAATGGCTGCCGGAGAGAGTATTACATCACCTGAAGTCCCTCTACAGACTGTATGTTACAGCAGTGCTCACCCAGTCGCAGGGAGAACTCATAGAAGCGCTTCAGCTTGGCCACCAGGGGGCAGACTGCGTTCCAGGCCTTCTCCTGAAGAGCGAGGTCGCCAGGGTTCTGGATGGCCTGCAGCAAGATGCAGATGTTATTTCCAAAACATCATTAAAAACAACTAATTTCTTCTTTGCTGACTTCCTGAAAGCAATGTTTCACCTTGGCCAAGCAGTTTCCGTCACCTTTGATCCTATGTCCATTCTAAGAAGCACCGATGCATCACAGACCTCAAACTACTTCTAACTTTAAAGAACTTCTGATTTCTATTGATTACATTTCTGATACATCCATTCTTTTGGTCATAGATATCGTGTTAGATGTAGTTTACAACCTCCTTTTTAAAAATACATTTCGAGTGATATCTGCATTATATCTCTGTTGCCATGATATTAGCATTTTGATTCCAGTTTCCTATTGTTCGTGCGTGCTTGTGTGCCAGCTTATGTGAAGTTTGGGTTGGAGTCTGTGTTGTACAGGAAGCGGTTGCTAGTTGACATTAGCTGACTCCATTTCTGAACTAACAGTAGCTTGTGTTGCACAGTGTTGCTGCTGTAGAGGAGCAAAAGAGAGGCATAACAGAACAAACAACCGGCTCCCGGCACAAAACAGACTCCAACACTAACTTCATGTAAGCACACAAGCATGCACAAATCTTACATATTGAACCTTTAAATGTTGGACTTTATTATTATTCACACGTCATGTACATACATTTCTGAATGTTTGTAGTAGAGGCTTTAGCACTGACTGCAGGTGAGCACTGACTGCAGGTGTTGAAAGAAGAACAAGAGATCAGTTCAAGTGAACAATATTTAAGTGGCTAAGCCTAAGGGTCTGTTCTTACAAAGAAATGCTCCCAAGTCCTCAAGGTTAGGATGCAAAGAGAGGAAACAATTCAGCATTATTTGTTAACAAGTACAGCGCTGCCAACAGCAGAGCAATCAGCAGCGATCGTTCATGCTGCAGAGTCGTGAACTGCTTTGCAGTAATGTGTGGCTGAGGAAAAGCTACATCTGACATTGAAGCATACCGGCTTTCTAAATGATGCATTTAATACCACTACCAGAACTGACACCAAAAACAACACACTGAATGAAATATTTTCTTTGAAAAAATATGCTTTGACACATTTTTGACTCTTCCTATTTATAGAGCATATTGCATAGGACACTACATGTCAGAATTTCACCCTGTAAGGCCATGTGAATCACACAAGTGATATATTTCCTCTCTACACTACATTGCAGTTTATTGATGTTCAGCTGCACTTATTGGCTGCTTCGTGCTTGCATCCTGCTCACTTCTCGTATCTCCTGGCCTGCGCCATTATAGGACTGCAGCTCCGCTAGTATCCCATGAGCCTCCTCCAGCACAGCGCTGACCTGGTTCCACACGGCTGTTTCTGCCTCTGTGGGCTGGGCATCTGGGAGAGGAAAGACAGAGAGAAAGAGGAAGGCAGAGAGACGAAGAAGAAGAAGAAGAAGAAGAGGGAGTGGGAAGTGAAAGTGTGATGTAAGGTGTGGGAAGGGATAAAAACGTCAAGGGGCGGTGGCAGAGAAAGGGGAAGGAACGACGGAGAGGTGATGGAAAAAAAAAGGTAGTGAATAAAAGAGAGCAAGAGGAAAAAGTAGAGAAGATTTGAGGAGAGAGAGAGGTTAGTCAGGCAGAGGAGCTGAAATGATGAAATGAGTCTAAAAGGCCAGATCAAAACCTGAGTACAGCCAGTCTAACCAATTAGTCTCTACATGGCTACAAGTGACAATTACTGCTTTTCATTTGGGTTAGTGGACTCAAGTTGGCACTGTGGTCATTCAGTTGTACTCATCTAAGGTCAAAATCTGGCCAGCAAGTGAATAATTAGATTTATCCATCAGAGAATTGCATCAAGAGACCTGCAAGTCACACTCTGTCACACACTGAGGTTTGATTAGTATTTGCCCTGCCAGTAGGGACCAGAAGATGACGAGTCAGTTTTACTTCAGGGAGTCATTTGGATTTAAGTTCAAAATTTACAGGTTTAACATTTTGATGGCTTTCAAACGCCGTGGATTGCAGCATTTGGACAATGTGTCCGACTCCTGAACTGTAATCATCTCAGCTGTTCATTCAAATGAGATTTATACAATCCTGGATAGGTGGAACTGTCCCATCATATTGGTATCCATCTTTTTCTCACTTTCTATTACTGTCAGCACTTTTATGAATATGTTTTTGGCCTACAAGTTGAATTGAGACTAACGCAAGCCCAGGTAGGACATCCTCTGGGCTTGCTCACTCTATTTCTTTCCCCTTTTACTGTAACACATGCACACTGCGCAGCTCACATACTGTAAACTCAGTGCTTTGCTGCAGGGCACTTCCCAGTACCAGTTCTGCTTTATTTGCCCATGTGGCGTGCTGTGTACACACAGGAGGGATTAAGTGTTTGAGGGACACAGTTTAAGATGTGTCCTCTTGAGTCATCATGGTGCTTGGTTTTCTTTTCTTTGTGTATCTTCGAGCTCCCTGTGTTGATGTGTGACTCAGGTATAAAGTGGGAGTTTGCCCAGGCATCTCGCTACATGCAATAGCATGACTGATTATTTTTGCACCCTGAGGTCTCGACTCCCTGCCGTGAAATAGTAATCAAGGAATATTTACTATCCCAAATGCACAACGACTGGCTTAACAAGCACTGCAACACTTTAGAGACGACTTCCTACCATTGTGCTCCTGCATTCTTCTAATTAGAAAATAATTAGATGAGCTTAACATATATTCATAACAGGTCACTGGAATCCCATTTAAGGGTTTTGGGTTGGGTTAGGGGTACGGTTACATTTGAGCTATGTTTGAACTGATGTAGTTCAGGTTGCGTTTTAGCCACATGCTAAACACAGAAACTAGATATTCCCTGTCAAATGTCCAGAGGGATAAGTTCCATAAAAGGGTCATGTTGGGTTATGGGTTAATGCAATGGTTTGATATTTTGGAATAAACCATATTTGCTTTCTTGCTGAGAGACAAACAATACCACTTTCACTGACTGTTTTAGCTTAGCCTAGCACAAAGACTGAAACATGCAAAGGTTTTACTTTATAGTTATTGTAGTCTGACTCACAGGAAGTAGTCTGTTAGAATAAGCCTGCCATTGGACAACTATTTCAGTTCGGCAGTCTCCTCCCCTTCTGCTATGTGTATGTTTTCAGAGTCCCCTTCGCTATGTGAAACAACCTCTGAGCTAGCAACTACACGCTAAAAATGGCAGGTTTTGTTCCACCAAAATAAACACTCTGTGTAGAGGCACCATCTTTGCACAGAATACTTACGGTATTACTTTATAATATAGTATACAGAATATAATATATTTGAGTATCATTTAAGTATCTCGACGCAGAGCGTCCTCTTTTTTTGGGAATCAAAATATGGTCACCCTAAAGCAATGGGTTCAGCCAGACCTTTCTCCAGTGCTAGCTTACACAGGTTTGTGTTGTGAGCCTGTTGTTTTTTTAATGTTTTTAACTCCATTTCTAAGCTAATGGTAGCTTGTGTTGCACACTGTTGCCACTGTAGAGGAGCAGAAGGGAAGCACTATTGTCAACAAAATTACCTTTACATAGGAATCAGTATACAGGCTCTTATCATGGATAACCGAGACAGTATAGCTTAGAAATGGAGTTCGCTAACATTACTAAATGACTGGCTCCCAGCACAAAACAGACAAACTTCACATAAGGCACGTGTGAATTTTACACATTGAACCTTTAAAAGTTGGACTAATTTATTATTATTCAAGCATCATGTACATACATTTCTGAATGTTAGCAGAGGCTTTAGCACCGACTGCAGTTGTTGAAAGAAAAACAAGAAATCAGCTCAAGTGTGTTTAATTAGTGAGCTTCAGTACTTGTTACTGTAGCTGTCAGATCTCTTTACCTTTGGACATAGTCGAGCTGTTTTCCCCTGTTTTCAGTCTTCATGCTAAGTTAAGCTAATCAATCTTCCAGCACCAGATTCATAATTAATAAACAAATGTGCAGTAAATGTTACTGATCTCTAATTCTGAGCAAGAAAGAAAATTACTGTATATGTATGTAAATGTATATAAATAAATAAAATGTATGTCAAGGAGTGTGATGATTGTGAAATAAGGTGTTAAGCTAAAAAATGTTGGCCAGCTTTACACAGCCAACACTTAAATCCGGTCAATCGTCATGTTTTTATTTAGAAAATGGAAACTTTCGATGACAAATAATTCCCATCTTTCTTACTGGGAGTCAACTTCGCTCCCTCGCGATCAGCCACAAATAGCCTCATGGCATCTTGAGTTTACACCAAACTTCGAGCTGTGCGACAGAGGTGACTGTGTCTCTGGGAAGAGAAGGAGAGCTCACAGATGGCACAGGGTGGGTGAGGAGGACACATGTCTAAAGCTGCTATGCCTGAGTCTGACTCACTCCACTTGCTTTTGAAGTAAAGTGAATCACAGGCATAATAAATGAAGGGGAAATGCAAGCTATTTGACAGCTGACGTCTCTTGCCAGCAGTGAGCTCTCCCACTCTCACTATCGTACAGTCAGTAAAGGAGAAGGAAGCCAGCTGTTAAAAGGGGGAAAGAGGTTGAGGAAGGGCAGAATATGCTGGGATACACTGCAAAATATATATTAATGATTAATTTCGTCTCATAATCACATTCAAAATCTTCAGTGCATTTATTGCGCTCGTCCAGTGCAGCTAAAATATCTCCTAAAATCCTAAAGTAGCAGGTGTCAAATCTAGAGTAGTATCATCTGTAAATGTGAAAGTTTTTTTTTTTTTTTATTGCAGAAGATTTTTATAGTGATTATGAAACTGAGTTGATTTTACGACAGACATTTTCACAGTGCAAAGTTTAGATCGCACTGAGAAAATGAGAAAAAAGGGAGGTTTTAGAGTCGGTTTGGTGTCTCTTTCACAATCTTTCTCTTTCTTTCAGTTTCTCTTTCTTCATCTCACTCACTTACAAATGTACGCACACACATACTCGCAAATACTGCAGGTCAAACATACAGCAGGTCACACAATACGGGATGAGGAAATGAGGAGGAGGTGGAGGGATGAAGATAGACAGTTTTAAGCCACCGTCATCCCCGAGCAACAGAAACCCACGCAGGACTGGCATTCACCATTTTTTTCTCCTCTGTTTGTGTAGCTTAGGAGCCGAGATCAAAGCATTATTGTTGTCATTTTTCTATAGTGTCATCTTGCCATTGTGCGTCTGTCTGCCTTTTAATAAGTTGTGTCGCGTGTGAATCAGGCTCTTTAGAAAGAAGCCAAATGACTTTCAAATGCCAGTCCCTGGGGCAGGAATCAAAAGATAAAGTAGAGAATAAGGAGGAGACGAGCTGTGGGAGGGGGAAAAAAGGTTAAATAAGGACATAAAGATGACACAATGGTCAGCTAAGATCAATGGAATGAGGAAAAAAAGCAAAGGCAACACAGAGAAAGGGGTAACTCAAAAAAATAAGAAGCGGATGGTCTCACGTTCAAAGTCAAGGAAAACTATTGGGCCATGCTCAAGTTCGGCGCAAGCCAGCACTTTCAGGAGGTTTCCCATGAGCCCCCTGGAACAGAGAGAGGGGAGAAGTCTGTGGGTGATGAGGGGATGGGTGTCGGGGTTGTGCACGTTTGTGTATATGTGTGAGCTGCATGTGCATGTGTGGCATGTGAGAGTTGATGGTGTCAAGGCGAGGAGGCCGGACGCGACGGGTTTTGTTGGATGGTATGGTGGAAGTATGTCGTGGGTGAAGCATGGCAACATGAACACAGAGCCGCTTTAATCCCACTCTTACAGTATCATTACAAACATAGTGTCCTGGTATTGGGACAGTAGCAGGAGATTGCGATTGAAAGGGTCGTCCAAACCTGATTGAGTCGGGAATTTATCCCACATTTGTTTTCTGATATATCTCTTTATCAGTTATCTTTTGTTACAAACTCAGCTATTTAAAAGACTTTATGTAAATAAAAACAGTAAAGTTACAGGTGACTATAAGAAAGGCAGAACTTAAATGTGTATTTTTCCACATTAGGGCTGTGTGATATAACTAAAGGTCATTTCATATCTAGATAATGATACATATCATGATAAAGCACAGCTCTGTAAACTCAGTGAAAAATAAATAGTATATATAAACTGTCCGCATGGAAAGGTCTGTTTCTTTTTACATTTTACGAATAAAGTGCACTTACACATTGTTATTTGTCTACTTTAATTTAGAACATTTGTACAATTTTCAATTCAGCATGTATCAAAATATATTAACATATTAATATATATATTGGTAAATAGAAAACACTAACTACCTATAGCTGTCAACAAAGTAAACAGGCGCTTTTGCATCAATAACTCGAAAATAGCAAACAAAAAATAAACAAATAAAGTACCAAATGTAAACATGGAACACTTTAAAGTTTAAATTGTAGCAGCAAAAATAAGGCCCAGAATATAAATATATAAAATATAATGAAATCTGTGTGGACGAACACAAAGCATTACCCAAAAGAAGAAAAATATTGCTGTAGAGAGTGTGATTATACGAACAAAATAAATGATAGAGGATAAAATGAGACAACAGACGATTTCTGTCACACCATATATGTGTAGATATATTGTCGTATCACACAGCCCTATTCCTGTTTCAGATGTAACATGAATAGGTAATCTTCTGAAAATGTAACAGGTTTTGGCTCACACTGATGCTTTTTCCTCACTGTAATTTCCTACAATAAATATACCTTTGCACCATATGTTTATACCCTGACAGGTTTAAATGCTGTATCACTAAGAGTGGGACTACAGCGCGTCTGATAATGACAAACCACACCCAGAGCAACGCTCCATCACACCATCAACAACTCAACAGCTCGCATCCAAATACACCTCCCCCTGACCTCCCACGGAAACACCTCGGCTCCACGCACGTACACTCACATTTCAAGCACACAGACACGTGCACGCACCCCAGCGCTCACTTACTTTCAAAGTCCAGGAAAAAATGTGGACAGTTCTCTAAATCCTTGCCAAGGACCTTAATGAGGTTCCCCATGGCTGGCGACCTGGACGGGAGGAAACAACAAAATGCATACAGTACGCAGGACCTGGCAACTCAACTTAAAATACACAACATGCACATGGAGAGCACAGCAGGTTGTGAGCGTTTTATTTGTCTTACCCATCTGCACTTCTCTAATTATCCCCAGTTCCTTTCCTCCTCCTTCCTTCTGTCTAAGCAATATGTCCAGAGCAAAGTCAGACATTCCAGTCATAAATGCAGCTGATCACGGTTTGCATCCAATACACAGTGTATGCTGTATTTGATTAGCGGGGGGCCTAAATCCAGTAGTGAATCATTTAGCTCACTCACTGGGAGTCACTAGAGCGGAGCAGTGGTTTTAATCCATTTACATTGCTATAGTAACCTAATAAAAGCCTGCTATTTACGGGCTACTCTCTCTTAATGCTTTTCATGTACAGGAGTCTATAGATACTTTATGACATGCTCTTTATACTTCGAACCCAAAGGACAGATACCAGAGCAACTGGAGGTCAGATCCACAGGTTAACAAGCTTCTATCTTCGTACACATAGGAACATATAAACAGCATGTACTGGCCAAACAAACAACATGTGTGCTGTTTGAGAATTCATAGGAATATTCTAATATTTAAGTAAAGAGCAGGACTCACTGTTTCCACTTAAGCTAAGCTAGACTATACAGGTCGCTTTAGATTTAATAGGGAATTTGACCAAGTGACTGTTTGGCTGCTACTGTGACCGGAAATAAAAAGTTCATTTGTATTTGCGTTAGCATGACCACCACAGTAGCCTGCAGGTTTTATGTAGTCGCAGGTACGTGAGGTGAAGTAAGAAGATTTGAAATTTTAAACTGTTTAGTTCAAATGCATGCATGATATCACAGCAAATCAATGTGGAGCGTCTATTTGGAGTTTCTTGTAATGGTAAGTCTAAGTTACAGATTTCTTAATGTTGTTCACCTACAGTAAAGCAAAAAACTATTCTTCTCCAGCCCGTTTAAATGACATTTTCAGAGCTAGCAAACAAAGTACTGCTGAAGCTCACTGCTACTTATTCTGGGCACCATTGACATCCCATTCTGCCTTAAGTCACAAATTCAATGTTTAAGTGCTTTTATTACATGGCTTGCACTACACATCACCTACAAGCTAGTAAGTATCTCATCATTTTTCAAAAATTTGATGACTCATCCTCCACTCAGGGGCATACGCTAATTTTGCCTCCAATTAAACTTGAATTTTAATGTCTTCTGCAGAGGACTTATGAGATATCTAGCAGTTATCAGTCATCACTGGGTAGTTATGGCTCTTGCGTCAGAGGTGGAGCTGGCCAATCACAGCAAACTACGCTTTTAGATTTCTGTTTGCACAGGAAACACGTAAATATGCAAAAGCAAACAGCACTTCACTAGCCATTTCATGGGGACTTTATTCTCCCCACCCTCACTGCTACAGTGTAGAAATGTAGATTCATTTCCATTCACTGTAGTGGCCCTTAAGGCGCTGCATAAACTCCTTAACGATCTGAGATGAGACTGATATTTATTTCAACCACAGTGACAGTGGTCCTTCATTTTAAATAGAGAGAGGGCTGAAAGGCCACATGTGATCTTGAAGGTGAATTGCATAAAAAAGGAAACAATAAATACAAAAAGCAAAATGATTCTCAGCTGTGCATGTGTGAACGCCTCTCAATTATAGAGGATTCTTGGTACCAAAAGGCAAGCAGCTGCAAAGTTTCACTTCCTCTCGTACCCTCTGTGATCTATGTTAGCACACAGCAGAGGCCTATCAGTTTTCCCGGCAATAGAGTGATTTATGGGCAGCATTAGCATGTTTACGAGATGCCACCATCCTGCAAAAAAAAAGGAAAAAAAAAAGGATGGTCTTTTCACTGTTACTCAGCAAGAACGGGTGTTGCAATGCAGCATTGAGGTCCAGATACAGAGGAAGGAGGAAGAAGGGATAGCCTTACACTGCCCAGCTGCTGAGACAGCTTGCTGACATTCTCTAAAGTAGCAATTTCACATTCAGATGAGAACTGTATTTACTGTACTGCATGTCTACTTCCTATCTGCCAAATCTGTCGAGCAAAGAATCTGAAAAAAACATCTGTATGCTGAGTCACTGCTATAACCTTATGAGCTTCAGCCCAAATGTGTAAAATCACCCTGTCTCCTCCTGACTTTTAGACCACCTGCTCCAACAATTCTATGAATATATGAATAACAGATTCGTATCTTTAGCCTGACAAGGTGATTGCAAAGGCGAAGTCAAGCTGAGATTCAGATCACAGACTTATTGAAAGCAACGAAAGCTTTCTGACATTTGAATAGGTGAGTGTGTGTGTTAAAGGTAGCCACATACAGGCCACACACACACACACACACACATATTAACACACATAGACGCAGCCTGGAGCAGCATGCAGTCCGTCCTGAGAACAGCGCTCGGCTGATGGTTGCCAGGATACTGTTGGCCTGGTGATATCGTCTACTCGTCTCAGCAGAAGATGTGGAAAAAAAGCATCCAGCTCACTCACACACTGGGCCAGTTGCTTACAAGGCTGATCTCACACATCAGTCTTTACTATTTGTGAGACTCGAATCAATCATTTGCAGAATGTTTTAGCAAAAACAGCAGCTCATTGAGCGTTAAAACCAAGAAATCAGGATTCAAACCAGCAGCTCCTCGCAGCTCTTCTCTTACCCTGTTTTCCTATGAATGCTTCACGTCCTCCTTTATCTTCTGCCCTCAGTTTTTTTTCTCTCCTCCTGTCCTTCTCCCGTCTTAGTCCGTTCTGCTTTGTGAAATTGTTGCTGTGAGTTAATCCCTGGTTAGCCCAGTCTCGAGCGATAACAGGAGTCCCACGGTGGCACCGGTTGCCACTCACTGCTTCACTTAGAAACTGATGTAAACTTCTGCTCTCGCTCATTCTCTCTCTGTGCATCTCTGTCCACTTCGCACTTCTCTTTTTCAGCCGTCTATTTAAAGACCTGTGGTTTTCGCTGCAGTTTGTGTGCTTGATTTGCGTACAGCTCTTTTTTTTTTTGTTTGTCAAGAGGACACTTTGTTTTTAGAGGAGCATTTTGGTGTGAAGGGCACAATGCATGTTCACGTTATTATCACGTTATTTTCCTCTGGCTGTGCTCTCCTCTGTTCGACTCATATACAACCCGAGAAAAGCTCTTCTTTCTCCCGTTTTGTCTCTGACGTCAGAATAGGTTCCTCAAAAATATCCCCCTCCAGCTTTCCTCTCCGCCTCACTTCTCTATTTCACCACTCAGCAGCACTCTCCCGGCTCTGCTGGCCTTGTCTTGTCGCAGCACATTTCTGTCATCGTGCCATTCAGTCTCACTGGTGGCCCTTAGGTGCAAAAAAGTACCAGTATGGAAATCATGATTGGACACATCTTTCCTTTTAAACATTTTGATTGGCATCCATGTCATATGTTGCATAAACGCCACTGGATGTATGATGGGAAATGTTTGGAAACTACGTTGTAGCATTCTGTGAAGTAGGAAGTATGTTCGGTGGCCAATGGTTGCAGTTTCTTTTTACACGCAATCACGCACAATGTTTGCAGTCAGCCAGCGTGAAAGTGGAGCAAAGTGCTTCTCTTATGCAACTGGCACACAGCTCTCATCTGTAGTCTAGCAAGAGAAACTGAACCGAGGGACTCCTTGAGTCTCAAAAAAAGATGCTGCTCGGCTCCCACATGGTGTCTGAAAAGCAAACCTGGTCCAGACTGGAAGCCAAGCTGCAAAGCAAAGCTTCCCAGCTCTCCTTTCAGCTCATACTGAAAGATTCCTCCTGTTACCGCCCAGGAGGTTCATCTGTGTGGATTTACCCGATCCACAGAAGCACCGGTACTTCCCTTTGCCAACTCTAACTTCTATTAACTCACCAATAATACCATCTGAGCTACTTTTCTTTACCCACAATGATCTCTTTTCTGTCACACTCCGGCTCACTGGGTATTCAGTGGCCTGTGAATCAAACCCATTCAGCAGCTGTACTGTATACAGCGGATGCTCCTACTTCACTCTTTCAGCTCTGCCCATCACTGTTTCCCTTCCTGTTCTATAAATTGTCCATCAGTCTCCAGCTTGACCATATGGCGTTCCTAACTGTGTCCTTATTCTTCAGCTGTTGTTCTATTTTTTTCAGTATTTTTGCCTGTACTCTCCACCCCTCGTTTTCCATTCCTACCTTCGCTTGTGTTTATCCCTCTGGAACACTTCACTGCATCAACCAGGGCTTGTCAGCTCCACACAGTGGTTACAGCATCAGCACCCACCACCTGACAAGGATGCATAGACAGATGGACAGAAATGGAGAGAAAAGGAGGTTAATATTGAATTCAACAGCAGGCAGAGTACAGTGTTTGGAAAAGTAAAAATGTAAAGTGCTGATTTTAGGAGCAAAGAAAGGCATAGTTGAACAAAGAAAGGTCCACAAGAGACCTGTATACTGTCAGATTCAAGCTGATGTACAGGTTGCTTAACTACATCGTATCTTAGTCTTAGGCTGAACGATGTTCTAACAATATAATTGAAAATAAAATCCTGATTCCTCTGCATTAAAACCAGACAAAGGGATTACATTCCACTCATTTTTGTGAAGTAATACAACTTCAAGATGTAGACACTTTAAGCACTAATCCTGAGTAGCACCCCTACAGGCAGAAGGAGAAACTGCACAAAAGGATGAACGTGGGCAGCATTTTGCCCATGGAAATGCCACAGTTAAATGCACAGTATACAATTTCTGCCACTAGGAGTCTGTCAGTGAAAAACAATCATAAAAAGTTTCAGGGCGTGAAGTAGGGTGGGATCATGGGAGTTGCGTTTTTTTCACAACTATTGGGAATGAAGATCGATCTGGTGTGACTCAAGCAGGCTTGTTTACGGACAAAGCATTAAAGTTTTATTCATATTTCATTTAGTGACATTTATTCATATTATGTCACTTCATTTTAATGAAACAGACGCGAGTAACATTAAACGTTGACCCTAATTGTTGATGATAACATTAATGTTCAAAAAGGAGACATGGTATCATTGATGAGGGTAACCAAATGAAATGGGTCGTACATTGAAAAAAAATACGTATTTAGCTGAATTTGAACATTGTTGGAAACACAAGTCAACAAACTACAGGCTGTTATACTACGGATATTTGAATGTGAACAATGTTACATATACTTGTACGGTTTGTTTAGGTTTAGGCACAAAAACAACTTGGTTGGGTTTAGGATAAGATTGCGGCTAAGGCTAGAATAAGAACGTTACAGGACGACTATCACCATAGTTACAATAACATGAAATGAAAAAGAAACAAGAAATGGACACAGTTTTATTTGATTTGAAACGGGACACGATCACTGGTCCAAAGATGTATTATTCCACCACATCCACCCCAACCTTTCAGAGATTTTGCATGCACTTGTCTCCGACGTAAACATTAATCATTTGAACCCCCTTCATTGAACATGAATTAATCGACCAGTTGTTTTTTCTCATGAGTTTGGGCTGAGTCCTCGAACCTAGAGGCTTGTTCCCCATTTTCACATTATGATAATGGACTAAGCTTATTAAGCTTATCTTTTTCAATGTGCATTTCTCCAGCAATGTGTTACCCACTGACTGGTGTAAGTATTAACACTACCACTGCTGCCCTTGCATCATCGAATCTCATCAAGAGAAAGTGCAGACAGGAGAGAGGCGGGGGACCTTTGAAGAACAGTTGCCAGGGAAACTCAGCCTCTTATTCTCATGGCAACACAGTTGGGTAATGTTCAGTGTTATCAATCAGGTGGGGTGGATGGATGGATTGACTACACTCTTTTTAATCTCTTTAGTGTGTGGAAAGAAAAAGTATTGCCTTTCCCACTTTGTGGGGGTTGTAAACACCGTCCACTCCTGGATTTACATGTTCTCAAAGAGGAAGCCTATACTAATTGTGTGTTGCCTTCAAGTAAATCATTGCTTTCACCTCTCAGTGAAAGAGCAAAGGTCAAGCTTTGAACCGGACATAGATGAGGTCAAGAGGTGAAAACTTCAACTAAATCTAATTTGAGTTTAGGTAAAGTGCGCCTATTGAGGGAAAGACATCTTCATTAGCATCACAATTAATACTTTTTAGTCATCACTGTCGATACATAAATGCATTCCTAAAGTCTCAAACCACAAAGAAGAGGTCGCTTTAGGTACAGCATTATCATTAATTAAACAGCAGCACTTTGCAATGGTTGTCATAACTATTAATGGTTTCGTCAGATCAAACTGAGAGCAGACATCTAATTTTACTCAACCTTCGTAGCCCTGGCGACACACTTTGATGGATTACTGTTTTCACTTCTGCTAATTAGCTGAGTGCACTACTTTGCAATTTGAGCCATACGACACCTGTTTGCTTTCCACAAAACAGAAGATGCACTGCATGCACATTGGGGATATTTTCAGTTAATGTCAGTCCACTCGGTTTTGATCTTTAAAGGTTCAATATGTAAGATTCACACGTCGTGGTATTCAGTGTTTGCTGCCGCTTTAGAGCAACAGAAGAGAGGCACCGAAGAACTCCGAAGCTCTGGGAAAAAAACCACCCGTCCTCTACATGGAAATCAGTGTGAATGGTGTTATCGTGGACGTGGGCAACTGAGACAATCATTAGCGTAGAAATGGAGTTAGCTAAATAATAAACGACTCCAACACAAGATTCACGCAAGTACACGAACAGGTGAAAATCTTATATGAACCTTTAAGAGGATAGTCTAATTAAAATATGTGAAATAGACGTGCAAATGCCCTTTATTATAAATGTTGTAATTTACTGCTATGTATATATAGCAGTGGTGGAATGTACCAAGTAACAAGTACTTCTGTTCACGTACTGTAGTTAAGTACATATTTAAGGTACTTGTACTTCAGTTTTTCCATTTTATTCACCATAATAATAATAATAATAATAATAATAATAATAATTCACCACTTAAGAAAAATTAATTAATCAAAAACTGTCTTAGACTAGGAGCTCTGGATATAACCCTTGTATGATGTGAAAAAAGGGCAAAACTAAAAAATGCTTTACGAAATAAAAAGAAAAATAATAATAATATAAATATAATGTTAACAAAAATAAAAACTAATAATGTAATCTCATATGGTGTGGAAAAATAGGGGTTTTAAGAGCATAGTTTTTCCTCTGAATTTTTTGTATTCATGATTTGTAACTTATGAAAATCTTTTCAGATATTCAAGTGTGTGAAAAAACTTAAACCTGCTGCAAGTCGCTTTTTAAATAGTCTCTTTAAAACCCTCTCGGATGAGCTGGACGATGCAGTGTCACAAAGCAGAAAACAGGCCTGTTTTTCTGAGCTCATGAAAAGTTGACTTTGTAGAGATACGTGGTTCTCACAAACATATCTTATGATCTTATAGAATAGGATGCATTGCTACAGATTAAACTACCAACAATATATAAAGTAGTTCAAATGTTACTAATGTAAAGGATCTGGAATACTTCTTCCACCACTGATATTTAGGATGCTTTGTAGAGATGAGCAACATATCCTCCTTAAAACGTTGATCATCCATGTGCTGTATGCAAAGTCAGTGTTTGAAATGCAGTATTTAAAGTCTAAACTTATCAATCAGTGTCCAGGAAGACTTTGATGTTAGTCCTGCAACTTAGCAAGCTTCATCATAAATCAGTGTCATGCTAATCAAATATGAGACTACTTTGCGGTCTCCAGAGAGCAGACACTGTAAGGGAAGTCTAGTCAGCTGGTGGGATTGTCTTTTAGTCTAGTTGCCTTTTTAGAGATGATTTGTGCTTTAGACGGAGCTGGTGAGAGAGTCCCGAGGGGGGGAAAAAAGAGAAGAGATCAAAAAGTCACAGTGAGAGAACATCTGTCCATTTTGTTGAGGTACTCCGTTCACATTAGTTCTGCTAACTGAGCAGGTCCCTATTTATAAAAAAAACCCCACATGAGATTATTCTCATTCACAATCCTTCTTTATCTCTTCCACTCTTTCTCAACCTTTCACCTCGTCTCTCACCACTCCTTGTTCAATCCCCTTTTATACAGCTCTTCATTCGCTCATCTTCTCACTGCACATACTTTTGACCTCTTCCTTTGTTTGTATGTCTTTTACATTCTCCCTCTGTCCCTTCCTTTGTTGTTTTTTTTTTCTTGCTTATTCTCCCTAAAGATGGAGCCGAGCAGAGGAGATGTGCATTGACAAAGAGCCAGTTACAGCAGTAAATGGGAGGTGGCAGTGTCAGACCCAGCAAGCGCATTGCTAAAGATTGACCGCCAATGCAACGCTACAGCCAATTTGCCTCAGGCCAACACACACACACACACACACACACACACACACACATTTATAGATACTGCCGTCCCTTGCTGAGGTGAGGAGGGAAAGGACAATGAAAGAGGAGAGTGACTGAGCGTGGGAGTGAGTAGCAGACAGCAAAACAAAAAGGGAGCGAGATGGAAATGGATGGAGGAGGTTAAGATTCTCCAGCATCACCCCTCCCCCTTCTTCTTCACACACACATACTATACACACACACACACACACACACACACAC
>JAPQRN010000003.1:12672075-12682582 GCA_037367275.1 Coranthus polyacanthus
GAGAGTGCGTGTATTACTTTTCTTATGTGGACATAAATCTGCTTCCAGCCGCATACGGGGACTGCTCCATTTAGGCGACAAATGTGAGGGTTAAGATTCATTTAAAGGTCAGATTAGAGTTAGTTTACAGGTAGGGTTAGGATTAGCCATGTTGTATTACTGTAAATGTTATGGTAAGTCTCCAGGAAAGGAATTTAAGCCGATGACATGTCCCTTAAAGTGAGGACATTTTGGCTGGTCCTCACCTTCAAATGGACTTTCAAAAGGCTGTTTGAGACTTGGTATTAGGGTCAGAATTAGGTTAGCGTGACGGTTAGGCATTCAGTTGTGATGGTTAAGATTAGGGAGAGGGGACAGGGAATGCATTTTATCACTGAGTGTCCTCACAATGCTATCTGGTGCAAACATGTATGTGTGTTTGCTGGTCCTGTTGGTTCAGCTGGAGCCTTTCAAATCAGAGTCACACCTCCTGTGTAGCAGGAGGCCTGTGAGGACTGGGTAGGTGCTAATTGGGCCTGGAGCTTCTGAATGGAGCCGAGTGCCATGAATGGAGGTGAGAGAGGCCTCGTGTGATCCATGTGTGTTTGTTCAGCGTGTGCGCAGTACATCAATGTCAGCATCGCTGCAGAGTGCATGAACACACCCCCTTTCTGTGTACTGGTATCTGTCTCAGTTAGGTTAAATAGACCTCTCATTCCGTCCCTGATGGAGCGATGACACCCCGTTGGGAATGATGCAGGAAGAAAGATGCAAATCCATTTAGTCACAGGTCCCTGAGTGGAGTAAGAGACAGACGCAAAGGGGGAAGAGAAAGGATTTAAACCAACATAACACCCGGCTGCTAAGTGTGTCAGCATCTACAAAAGACGGCAGGCGGGGAATAGTTTAATGGTGAAGGGTTTGTGTGTGTTTGTTTCGGCATATTATCTGTATGAAACATCTGCTCTGGTTTATCTCTACAAACCTGTAGGCAGTACTTCATTTACTCTGAGTAATTTCCCCATGGGGCTAAAACTCAAACCCACCAAACAGCCTACGCAAGTGAGCCGATCTTAGAGGAAGAATAAAATAGATCAGATGAATAAATGGGATCTTGATTTCGGAAGGAGTTTGGAGATAAGCCTTTGCTCACCATGTCTTGTCTCAGGGAAGTAAACTATCTGCTCCTATCTAGTATCTCTCCATCATGTCCATTCCCTTTGCAGGAATTAAGGAATAAAAAACTGTCACGAGAGAAAGATGGTCTCGATAGCCCTCCCTGGTGTGCTGGTTACGTAAAGAGGATGTGATATAACCCAAGAGGGCAGACAGAGTTGATGGGTTGAGAGAGTTGAAGGACATGCAAGAGCGAGGACACAGATTTACACTGATGGAGAATTGCTAATAAGACGACTTGTATAGCTATGTTACCCATATAAAATGTCCAGTGAAATTTAAACCCTCAATGGTGTCCATCTTCGCTCCCAGTCTTGTGGAAATAGTGTCATTTCCACCTCACGTGAAACGGGACGCACTAAATCCAAGTTAAGCGCGACTTCTTGCGAGGTGACAATCGTCCAGCGTTGCCGATAAATGCTTCGCCTGGTTGCAGTTCACCATTAAAAAGACGATGAAGAAGAATGTTTAGATCAACATTTCCGGTAAGCGCACAAGACTTGATTTTTTGAGACACCACAAACTGGAAAACCCATGCACTGTGTTTCAAAAAAAGACTAAAACCACCTACAGTGAGAAAACATTTTTTTTTGTGAATTTAAGTTTTTAAGAATTCAACATGCCATCAACCTTTTCTGGTGCTTATACTTCAAAATGCACAGCTCATGTCTACTTACAGTTTGTAGAAACACAAATGGGAGAACGGCAATCATTTGCAATGGAAGACCACTTGCTCGTTTCACACTGCGTATCTATCAAAGCACCTGTCATAAGCCTCAACGGTTGAGAACCACTGCAGTGATGTTTGTTGTACGTGACTTTATCTCCATGAGTGACAGAAATGTGATGGTGATCCATACTGACTTTCACATTGACTTTCATGAGGCACTAGTTCCGCAAAATGGATAGCACTCTGGGGTGAGGCACAGTGACCACACTGTTACTGGGCAAAGGAGGTGGGTCAACCCGCTATTTGTGCATGTGTCTGCGTCCATGCCAAAAGGGGAAGCTGCAGGGGTGGGGGTAGGGTGCCCCAGACTGGCAATAGCCCCTTTCCCTTCCCCCATGTCAGATACCCGCATGGAAAGTGAGAAGGGGGAAGACGAGAGAGAAAAGGATGGAAGGATGCCATTGTGTCTTCCCCTTGGCATGGTCTTTGCAGGGATCCATTTAAACGCTATCAGCTGAAAACAGATCCAGGATTACCACAGCTTCTGGGTTCATTGTACATATTCCTTATATAGTCTATAAGAACAAGAGTCTGTCTCTTCACGCACTATACATCCCGCCATGTGTCCATGTGTGTCTAGACTGGAGCTTCCCAGTAACCCCTAGTTGTCCAGACCTCTCCTTTCCCCCCTGAGGCTGAGCTGATTAACAGTAATAGGAAACAACAATGCATGATAATGTGAATTATAATGGACCAATGGAGGCGGCCTTTGGTCTCATGCTCCATATGAAGCCAATGGCACAATAATAGTGTACATGAGCCCTGCAGGGACAGCGCAGACAAAAACAAAAGCATGACAGACTTTAGGTTAATGTAAGTGGAAAGGACATAGAAGGCCTGGAGGGGCTGTATATAGGTCCTCAGTATGATTCACACAAACAAGAAGATGGGGAATTAGTCTATTTTGAACAGTTTTGCGACTGCCAGTGTACACACCATTACATATCAGTGCAATGAAGTCATTCTTTTGCTCCACTTTTTAGATTATGTCTCAAAAATGAGTGGCACTCAACCTGAAACTGTGTTTTTTTTTTTCTCTCTCTCTTTCTGTTTCCTGAAAAGTTTTAGAGATTATGTGGTTTTTACCCAAGAGCAGCCAAGTGTGGTAGAGTGTTTTCACTTTGCAGCAGCCGCGGCAGTTATTGGCCTTCTAGCTCTTCTCACTGTCTGCTTTTTCCCCCTCGATTCTTGCACAGCTGTTGTTCAGCAGCCTCTTTCTTCCCCACCAGCGCTCACTCAGACCAGCGTTATTGGGGCCATTACTAAGGACAGCAGGCAGCTGGGAGTTGAGTGGAAGTACAGTATGTAACAATGTGAACATACTGCAGGGGTGTAATGTAACCAATTACCTTTACTGATGCGCTGTACTTACATTTCCACATTAAACTGCCTAAAAACAAATTGGCCTGTGTTCTATATTTTGTTGACTCCTGTACTTGCATTATTTCCGACAATGTTCAACGGCCATCCTCCCTTTGCAAAACGTTAGCGCCAACAGCGGTAACAGTCATTTTTACACCGCGACATTTCTCTTGACAGCTTTAGTTCCTCGTTCCTCGTCCTGTCCAGTGAAAAGCACGTATCTCCAGAGGTGTTGATTTTGGAATGTTTGCGATAAACTGAAGGATGAAGTGTTCCTTTGTGGGATGAGTTTAAAAAAAGCAAAATAAATTGTTTTAGAAAACTAAAAGGCCTTGGATGAAGTGGAAAATGCCTTGTCGCAAAGCTGAAAACAGGGCTGTTTTTCTGAGCTCATGAAAAGTTGACCTCTCATAGATAAACGATTCTCACATGTTTACTCGTGGTGGAGTGTTTTCAGGGTTGATTAGTACTTTTAAGGATTTGAAGACTTCTTCGACCGTGACATACAGTGAATTGTCTACATTGTGCCATTGTTTGTGAGACTGGAGGTCTTATCCCAGAAGACTCCCAACTTGTCTCACTCAGGAGAGGCGAAGAGGTCGGGGCTGTCTTCTCTGCAGTGGGTCTCTTTAGTGTCTCTAGTTCAAAAACACATAATGAAATAGACAAGTGAGGGAGAATCTGTCCCCTTTCACCTCATCTATCACTCAACAAATTGGACGCTGTCTCCCATGCAGTGCGCGGTGTCTGGTTATGAGGAGCTGTGAGTGATGAAGCAGACAGCTAATGGATATTAATGAGACACATTTACAGATTTTTTTTGTCTCATTCTCTCCACCTCATGATTCTATTTCCCTGCTCGTCTTTTTTTTTTTTCTGTACTGCTGTACTGGGTATTTCTCCTTTTCTAAAGCTCTTTTACTATCTTCTGATGAATATCTACCGCCGGGGCTGGCGGTTGATGATAAATGCAGCAAAGACAAACTATCGCTTTGGGTCTGCTTTCATTTGTATTTTAGTCATTTGTTTAAATAAATGTTTTCTCCTTGCATAGAACGGGTTTATTCAGGATTGTACCAGTGCGGACTTCAATCTATTCAAGGATTTTTTTTCACACGCCATCATACACACACACTCTGGCCAAAACTGTCTGGCAGATGCTAAAGAGAACTAAGTGCCAAAATAAGCACAAAACAACTGTCTCTTCCCACAGGACATTACACTCAACACAGGTTAACTTGGTTACGTGAGGGTCTCCCAACGATATCTCAACAATACCCAGTAATTACCATATCTGTGTTGGCATAGGATGTACATATTCTTACTATGTTTTCACAGTATAAGCCACCTGTACATATGTAGTTATCGAATGCCATACCACCATTACGAATGGTATACCCTATATATACATATACTGTTTTATAATAACTGTACTATATTTTATGAACTATACCAATCTAATTATACAGTATGTTCTTTTTGGCGCAGTATTTCATGTAACTACAACTGATCAGTCCACAATCCTATCAATACATGTAACCTGGAAACACTCATCTTATCAATTTCGTCTTGTGTGAAGTTCTCTGAAGCTAAATGAAATGGATCGCATTCACGTGTGTGAGCACAATAAAGCTGATCCCGATTCATCGCGCAGCAGCGACACATGGACTCTGGATCTTAAGGTCGTTACAAACGTGGCAGCAGACCTTGATATGTATCTCTGGCTCCATCTCATGGCGGTAATGAGGAAATACACACACTATCCAGGGATGCATGGACATGATTCACTCTGTAATTGTTCTGCAGCAAATTATATTGATGCAGTTAAGAATGTATTTCTTTAAAGGCAATTGTAAAACCTTTGTACACTACTTCTTTTATCAGATATTTTTAGTATAGTTAGATGCTTGTGACTGACTCAGTAATAAAATAATATTGAAACTGCAGTATGGTAAAGTGCAATATCCAAATCACAGGAGCAGCATTTTTTTTTCTTTTTTTTTTTTTATAAAAAGGTAATATGTGTCACAAGATAACATTATAAATGAATCACTGAGGTGTTACAGAGATGCCTCGACCTACAAATCATATTCTCAGATGTAAAGATGCAATACACTCGTTTGGTACACACCGCCAATTTTAGGTTTTCAGTGAAAAAGAATTAAATCACGCTATGGTTTTCTCTGCACACCATTCAGCCATAATTCTGTCTACTTTCATTGTAGAGTCTAAAATATATATTCAGAACTTAAAATTAAAGCTTTTACTTAAGTCAAAGGATGCTGCCTACAACCAAAATCTTGAATATGTAAATATCCATCCATGTTTATTACGACACTTATAACTGGCATTTTCACCAAGCATCCGGTTTATGTAACATGTATTTCCCTGAAATAAGTCAGTAAAAAAGCACTTTTTGAAGAATTTGAAACGGAAGGCTAATTTACAAAACACACAACAAAACACAAAATGGAATAACATAATGCAATCATGGCCATTAATTAAAATATTGTCCTGTTTCGATGGCAAAAACGTTTAAAGAGATCGTTGTTGAAGTCTTTCTGTTGTATAACAACTTGTCAGAAAAATGATGATCAAAACAGACGGGGATAAAAATAAAAATCAGTATCTGTATTTTGTAGAATAGTCCTTAGGCGAAACCACCAGACCTCGTCCTTTTCTTGCTCCTCTGTATACAGTTTCAATAATGTCTATCATCTCCTGCTTGTCTTCCATTGTCCAGTTGATCTTGTTGTTATTTCCAGTGCCCAAATCAATCATGATGTGTTTGTTCCTAAAACAAACCAACAGTAACATTTTTTATTTGTAGTATTTGTATTTTCGGGAATCACAGACTGAAAGATTTGACAAAAAGCCTCATAAAAATAAGCTTTACATTTTAAACACAATACAATGAATTACATAATTATATGACACTGATTTTGTTAAAATGACAGAGTGAAGACAATGAGCGTCTTACCTGAAAAAGAACATGACAGTGCAGGGGTCGTACAACTCGTACATCTTGTTAAAGTCAGGTACTTCTGTGATGTCCACCAGGTAGATGACGGCAAAATTCTTCACCTGTCAGAATGAGGACAGGCACAAAATTACTCATCCATCACATCCTCTCATTATCTTTGCATGCAAAACTACATACAAGGTAAACAGCAGTCGTCCATTAAACAAAACATGTTGTATGAACTCTGGATTTGTTAGAAATTGCTTTATCTGGTTTTCCTGTCCACACGTATCTTAACCTGTTACTTAAAAACATAATAACTTATACATTTAAAGCGGTGCTGTGGTAAAGAGAACTGCTAGCATCCCAGAATAAGGACTTTTACGTGATAGTACTTGCAATTTGCAAACAAACAAAAAAAATAATCTGTGCTGGTCCTAACAGGCCATCATTTTTCAGTCAAACAAAAATCAAAAAGCATTTAGTGTCTTATACAAACATACATCCATGAATGGCAACTTTTTTTTAGTCATAATACATAAACTACTGTATATTAGGGCTTGATATGAATTTTCAATTTTCTGCACTAGTTCTGTTTTGTTATTGATGTTGTCCTTGAGGTTATTTATTTTGTATTATATTTTGTATCTTGTCATTCGTGAACCTTGCTGCATAACCAATGTCCCCTAGTAGGACAATAAAGATAACCTTGATCATTTTGTGTCCCTTTTATTGAAAACACGTGTCAGTGCAGACAGTGTCACAGCAGACCAGCAGGTGGTGCTATTGAGAGTGTTCACACAGAAAATGGCAGCTATGCTAATGTCCAAACACACACGTTTTGAACCATTGTAACATTCAACTGGAACCCAGTCGCACCTTTTCGGCGATGCTGTACAGCACTTCGTCCATTTTCATACACGTTGGGTCCCAGTCGTGACCAAAGCGGATCACCAGGACTCGGTCCTCCTCCGATAGGATGGCTTGGTCGACCTGCCAGCCATTATGGAGATGCGGTAACATGTACGACATCTTGCTCTTCTGCTGTCGATTCCCAGTCTGAAAAAATACACATCTGACTTGATTTTCACATGCACCGAAAAAGCAGTAGGAGTAAGGTTTAGGTACCATTCGGCAAAATCCGGATTGAGGCTGTAAATTAAACCACAAATATGCAGTTAGTCTAGATCTACAGGGTAGCTAAGTTAGCTAGCTGAGGAAAAGTCTGGGGGAAAGAAACCTTACTAACGTTAGGCGCGAATTGAAAATGTCCGTACGGAAACACTTACCTTTACAAACAATATAAAAAATGTCTCCCGAATGTAGGAAGAGTTTCACCACTGAAATCTTGATTGTCAGCTCAAATAGACCAGAGACTGTTGACTATTGTGTTTTTATCGTAAATGGGACGTTGTTGTGTGAACAGCGTCATCAACAGAGCGACAGACAGACGCAGTGTGTTTACGTCATGTACGTATACAACGTTAATCTGAAGAAAGTTTTTCTAAATGAATCAATTCAAAACGTTCAAGAAAGGCACATTTACACGAGTATAGGCGAAAGTGCAGAAGCAATCACAGATGTTTAGTGAGCGAATAATACATTACTTAAAATAAATCAGATAAATTAGGATCAGTATTAGTATTAGTAGTTTTTTTTAGCTGAATATAGGATTTAAATAAACAGACTATAAAGTTCTTACGGAACAAACTAGATACTGCAAGTCTAGTTTACAAAAATATTTGTAGAAAATGCATATTAAGTCACCTTCCTCTTTTTGAATAGTATATACATATATTGATTGCTTTAATAAAATTGTATTGTATGAATAACATTTGATCCAAAATGGTTCCCCTAGTGAAGAGCACTTTCTTGTATCTACTACCCTCTTAACAGGTGTGAGCACAACATACAACTGATCATAGAAACAGTGTGGACAGAACACGTAATGACATATGCCACATGTATGAGGAAAGTAGCCTGCTTGATATGATATGATATGATATGATATGATATGATATGATATGATATGATATGATATGGAGAGTTTCCCATCTGCTGATCAGAAAATATATATACACATACTGTGTGTGCCTCCTTCGAAAATGAGCCGAACATTATTAACTACAAGCAAAACTTCAACTTCATGCTGTTTTTTTGTAATTTTACACACTGTTGATAAAAATTATTTTAAAAACCATGTGTCTAAATGTATTAATGTGAGTCGATAAATCAACTTTAAACGTACAGTAAAGAGACACAAAGACAAAACATTTATTGTGCAATTCATTACAGTACAAATAGAAAGTACAATGAACAAAGGCTCAAAGGTTATAGGAAAACTTTCCAGTCTATGACATAGCAGCATATTATGGCACTCCTTAGAGAGAGCTGAATCATTACCAGATGTCTTAGCATATCTTAATTTTTTTCATCTACACAGTCAATACTAAAATTACAGTGGTTCTAAATAGCAAAGTGATTAAGAAAGTATTTTAAATTAGACTATTTGGTCTATGTGAGACATGATTTTTTAACAAACTTCACTGAGAAACAATCTGCAGTAAAAGTATTCTAACATCAACACTGTAATCATTCCTTAAAGCTGATACAGACGTACTGTATTTTACTTTGTATGACTGTTTTTCACATTGCACGGCATCAGCCTTCAGCCTTCTGATCATGTCTCTCTGAAAACAGATGTTAGCCTTGCACCATGTTGGGTATAAACACACCCTGATCAGCAAAACGCTCCAGCAAGATCCCAGATCGCGTGAAGGCAGTTGAGGCCAGTATGGGGCACAAGTGGGAACATTCACTTATTCTGTGGTTCATTTATTCTGTGGTTCTCTGAACAGCACAAGTCTCGAGCAACAGTCCGTCGCTGTTCTGTGAGGCAATATGAAAAATTCTGTACACAGTAATGTCTTATAATCCCTGAGGAGCGCTGCTGCTCAGCTGGAGCAGACCGTGTTGGCGTTGGGATGAGGTCAGGGCACACAGTCTACCATAGTACTCCTGCAGCTCCTAGTCAGCAGGATGCTCTGGACACGAGCGGTTCACCTCAAACCACTCATCGATACACCTGAAACAGGAAGAGGAGGATAGCATGGTTTGTCTATTGTATTCGAGTTTCCGACCCTAAATGGCTGAATCTTTAAGAGATATATACATTTATTGTAGCATCTACTATACTTGTAACTATTGTAATCCTTATCCTTTACCCGATGAATGTCTTCAGCAAATTGTCACAAGAAATAAACATCAGTATTTGAGACAGTATGCAAAACATTTTTTTAAGTGAGTTTTGTTGGCCTCCAACACACTTTCTCATTACTGACTGATGTCTTTCATTAGTATGATTTATGTTTTTGAAGATTGAAGATATTTTCGAAGAGAATTGGAGATGTTTTGCATGTACATCTTATTTACTACACATTTATGCGCAAGCAGACAACGAATCAGTTTTCACTTTCATATGTCCATGTGTTTGAGTGCTGGTTACCCTTTATGGTAGATACAGAGGCAGGGCAGCCTGGCAATAGTGTCTCCCTGCTCCAGCTCTTCTAAACAGATGGCACATTCCCCAGAGTCTCTGGACAGGATGTCCTCTGAGAAAGACAATACGGACAGAGACAAATAAGCAAAGTGCTGCCTCACATACCAAATCATTGGTATCAAATGTTCCGTTCAGGCTCTGAGTCCTGCAAACCCATCTGTTTAAGCATTGATAACAGAAAACCTGTTGACTGCCTGTCTGACCAGATGATAACTGGTATTCATCTACAACATCTGCGGGATCCAATGGGAATAAGTTGTGTTTTTGGTAATCTCATGGTATTTTTTATTTACCATTTATTACTTCGTGTCAAAGAAGATGCTGATAACAGGTTAAAGTGAAGTTTTCTTTGTGTGTGTTGCATATTTATCTCCACATTGAGCTGCGACAGCGTCATACCCATGAGGACTAGGACTGGTTGTAACCTTTTATACAGACGCCCTGTAGGAAAGGTACAATGGGCTCATTCAAATGTACTTTGAAAATATTTGCATGGGACAAAGGGATTCACGTATTTAACTCCTTCGCATGCCGGTTTATGTCAAATTGTATATAAGTTGCACGTGCGTATCTGTGGGTAAAGACGGTTGCTTTATGTGGATACATGCATTATATGTGCACCGACGTGTATTAAAAAGAAACAAGGCCAGTCTTTTTGGTTTGTATTCATGCAGCACTGTTGAGCTTGTCTCTACAGAGAAGACGTTTATCTGTGTGCACACATGTAGGTGTGTGTGTA
>JAPQRN010000003.1:12689544-12705505 GCA_037367275.1 Coranthus polyacanthus
CCACCCCCGTGATATGAGAAGCCCTCCATGTTTGGCGCTTTGTCTTCCATTAACTTTCAAAAAAACAACAACAAACGACCCGTGACACGCTCTTTTGACACGGTTTATTGAACAATCTCACACACATCTGAGGACGAACAGAAGATACACTGCAGGAGAAACACTCAAAGAGGCAATAAAAAGACAAAAAAACATTTACAAGCCAAAGTAAACCAGGCTAAAACAGAAATCTCTGAAACAGTCTTGCATGTTTTTTTTTGGCTGCAGGATCGAAGGCGACGGGGAGGGAGGGGGGGCGGGGGGGCCTGAAGCAGTGCAGTGAACTGGATGTGACATACAACAACACACTGTGAGATTAGAAAGAATGGGGTATAGGCAGAGGTCGGCTAATGTTTTCCGTTCCCTATGATATCATTCAGGGGTATATGGGTGTGCACCTATCAAATTTATGTTTCAGAGAAATCTAGAAAGGAGCTGATAAATTCAAAAACGACGCGGGCAGGGAAGGGTATTTTATACTAACTTAAGGAAGTTATCCCAACGGATTGTGCTGAGAGAAAAAATAGGGCAAAGTGTGAACCACCAACCAGGAAGACTACAGGACAATAGAACTGAGGTGTCATGTGACAATGAGACACCCAAACCGGGAAGGACTTAAGCTGCAGCATGGGCCTTTGTTGTGGCGGTCATATGATAGTAACGTTAGTTGAAAACATCCTCGAAAAGTGAATACAAATCTCTGATGTGCACTGCCTTGGAAACACTGAGAGACACGGCACAACCTCAAGAAATGATCCATGCTACTGTAAAGCTGCACACTTTGATTTCCACATGAGGAGCTAATGTGTAAAATGACTTATTTAACTGTTGGAGCGCTTAAACCAGGAAAATCTGAGGCCTCTAACAGCCACCTGGATCTACGTCATAGCCATACATCCTCACTTCCCTCCGCCTTTCCCTCCGCGAAGTGGGAAAATTATACCGCTCTTTGTTGCTAGATTTCCCTCGCCTCTCTTGCTTGCGTTTGCGTGTCACTCCAGTTGCCTCACGAAGCCACAAACAGCCAAGTTTTCACCCTTTATCTTACTCTAGTGTATCCTCTATGTCAACAGAAAGCCAGAGAAAGTAGGTTATCTCTCACATTCATCTCTAAAGCCACAGGGGAAGTGCGTATTGCGGTACCATCTGACTGTACTTCTGCATAACAAAGCCAGCTGAGACTGATGTAATATTGCTGTGCTGTGTAACTTTAACTAACCAGATGGTGAATGATTATGATAGTTGCATTGTACAAGGTTGCTGCTCACGTAGCCCACTTGTGTGTGTGTGTGTGTGTGTGTGTGTGTGTGTGTGATTGTGTGTGGTAGGGGATCAACGCAGTGCAACAAAAGTGCACTCATTGAGAAGCAAAGCCACTGAGACATTCAAGAACATGTTGGTGCATTTTTAGCAAGTTGACCATATGTGTGTGTGCGTGTGTGTATCTATGTATATTTAAAGACAAGTGTTTAGAGGGGTTGTTAAGTGTTTGGGCTGATGAGTTGAGGTCCTGGGACTCGTCACAGGGCTCATCACTGCTGACTGACCCCCATCTGCTGGTGGTCGGGCCCCGGTTCCCCCTCCATGTCAGCGTGGTAATGTTCAAAACTGTCATCTTCTATGTCAGGAAGACCCAGGAGCTGCCAGAGAGACAGAGAGGAAGGAGAGAATGCTGGGTTAGAGGTCTAACTTCTAAGGTTTAAGCGTGTGTGTTGATAAACCGTAATCACGCGGCGGCCATTTTCCTTTGATGTCATCAAAACAATATAAACGTGTTAAAGTCGCACAAATGCAGGGGATCTGACAAGCTGTCATCATATCACTGCTGACCAATTTGACCAGCAACTACAAGGTCAACACACTGGCTCCGTTTTAATACCTCGAATGAATCCCTCATTTACAGCCACAGCAAAAACTTTGAACTGAATCGAGGTGTTCATCTTCAAAAGCAGTGCGTTACAAAATAGAAAACATCTAAAGGGGTATATGTCTTCACATTAATTTAAATGATGTCTAAAATCGATTCATTCACCCCACCGATGAACTCTGTTGGGATTTAGGTTCACATTAGGGGGGTTTGAAGTCTTTTCTAGTGCAAATCATTGATATGCAGCTCCGTCAAACATTAAGACGGCTGCTGGTTTTACTATTTATAGGTAAATGGACTTTTTTGTTCATTCCAGAAACTACTTCTAGCACTACTACTACTACTACTCTAGACAACATTTATCACAAATTCCAAATACAAATATATCAGAGTATTTATTTCCAGACCTTGAATAACTATCGATGACGTTAACTTTAAGCCTTTAACATCACCTTAATTATATCATAATCAATGGCTGAATGGAATGTTTAAGGTGAAAATGAGTGCTCCGATGTCAAGGTGTTGACTTCAAGAGATTATGTAAATTAGGTCTACAAGAATATTTGTATGAATTATGTGCACGTTTCTCTTACATTCGCGGATGAGTTGCAACATTAAAGTGTCTTATTTGTGGGCAGAGCTCAACAGGATGTTTTGTCCGTTGCAGAGAGAACAGAACGTATCGGGGGTTGTAATAAATGTAGACACAGCGAGCAGAGGTCACTGTGTTGCGGTTGATGGAATGTGTGGCAAATAAAAATCAGTGACTCCAAAAGCGTCACTCCTTTGTTTCCTTACAGGCCTGAAGGACGTGAAGACCTTCTCCAGCACCTCCAGCAGAGTCTTCTTCCCGCAGGAGGAGATGTAGTCCTGGGCCAACTGTAAGAAGGGAAGACAGTCCTCACTCTCACTCCACACATGCTGCACACACACACACACACACACACACACAGAGGTTGACAAATATTAATACATGCGTGTGTTGTTCCCTATCAGCGGCAACAAAAACACCACAAAGGAGGAATTAACAAATAAGAAAAGCTGGGTCAGGGACAAAGCAGCGGTAAAAAAAATAGAACGGAGCAATTAATCCCAGATAAAGAGACCGTTTTTAAAGGACGTAAAGGAGAGCAAAGAATGGTGTGACACAAAAAAACATATAGGATTCTGTTGTTGATACCGGGAGCGTTATAGTCAACGGAAGCAAAGACTAAAACTAACAGCGGATTTTGTTAACTGAAATAAAAATAAAATGTTTCAAGAGCTTTGAGAGCTACGTGCAACTTGCAATATGAAATATGACTGAAAGATCTGTGATCACCTGTGATGCATACCTTCTAAATCATGCATGTTACTAGAATGTTCCTTTTTTTTTTTTTTTTGAGACACCCTGTAGTTTAAACCCAAAAGTGTTACATTTGGTATTTTTTGAATGCAGTATTTATGCCAGGCCTGTATTCATTTTTGTTTGCTGCTAAAAAGAGTTCTACTGTAGTATTATACTGTGTGTTTAGTTTTTAGATTTTTGACCATATTCACATTTTAGGCCTATATTTACCAACAAGTTTTGTATTTACCCTTTATATATATTATACAGATTCTTAATTGAACATTTGCACAGATATGAAATGACTTGTATCCAGATATGAGATTTTAGTCATATTGCACAGCCTTACTTACTGTATTACTGTTTATAATTATGGCTGATATTCAGTAAAAACAGCTGCACAGTTTGGGAGGTGGTTTAGAGATGATTCTTGATTCTTTATCTAGAGCTATTTAGAGCTTCCTTATTAGTTTTAGTGCTGGTCAACTCAAAGCAATTTTGGATCAGATTATTATGTAAGTTTCACTCTTGGGAGTCTAAAGGCCATATTGTTAGATTATATATTAGGTCATGCTTTCAGAGGTACCTGACCAAGTGTGAAGAATGACCGAAAAACGCTGTAAATCAAAAGCAGATCGTTTTACTGCTGCGAGCGTTTAGCGGCTGAGGTGAGAGCTGTGGTTGCTCGGCGTTGAAACCTGTGTGTTCGACAGAGACACACCCTCGCGAGACAGTTTTAGGAGTCACATGAGAGGCGTGAAACAGCCAGAGGTAAAAATCTTATCACGGTGTTCTATACGGGGGTGAAGTTGCGTCTTCCTCCTTTGACTGTTCGGGGATAGTTTCTACAGTTTGACACTGATGGATAATCTCTTTCACAAGGGTGTGTTACAGTAATTCTCTTCCTTTCAGCAGATCTGACAAAGACACTGAGACGAGCAGTAAAAATACCTTCGAGGCTACATAGCATACATAGCGAACCCGACTGCGTTTCAGCTGCTAAAACACTGAAACACATGACTTAGACTTCTGAAAATTACTTAGACATACCCTGGGGGAAATTACAGGGTTGGACACGGTGATGAACATGGCGTGTTATTATTGTGGTGGAACTGATCTCACTGCGCCCTCTAGTGAAAAGACAGGCTGACACTGTGGGTGTACACTAAAAAAAAAAAACAACGGCAGCAGCATAAAAGCAAGACAAACTGAGATAAATACTGTGAAAGAGAGAGGGGGGAGAAGGAGTGATAGAGGAGACGGCATGTGAGGCGCCCTGCTGATGGCAGTATTGATCGAGAGAAAGTAACTAGATCTCAGCAGTCTTAAAAAGAGAGACGGGGAGTTATTCTAGCGGATCTGAGAGATCAAGAAGTGTATGTGTGTGTGTGTGTGTGTTTGTGTGATGGCTGCAGAAGATGACATGCATTAGACTGGAAAGCTGGAGAAAAATCTGTAGAACTGAGCGGGACATAAAGAGAAATGTAAGACAAGAAAATGGTGCAAAGAGACGACAAAACACACACCCGTGCTAGGACGCTCTTTGTTAATGCAGCCCTCGGTTATAGCATCTAAAGAAGGACTGAGTTACAATGTCAATAGGTGGTAATAAGAACACAGTTACATTCTACGGCTGCGTTGTTTGTTCTGTACTTTGCTCTCATACTTTGTAAGGAGTCACATATCTTGTGTTTTGTGCTCAATTCTATGCTTGGGAATTAAAAAAGAAAGAAAAAAAGTGTATCCATTTTTCAGTCTCTGTTGTGCGATGGTTTGCGTTTTTTTTTTTTTATTACTATATAGTTTATTATTATAATCTGTATCATCTATTGCATCGGTTTGGGGTGCAGTTACGTTAGCAGCTAAGGTTGATGTGTGTATTTGTCATTTATGAGGAGGATTGTTTTGTACTTCGACGAAAATATAATCAAAGAAACTACCTGTTCACACGCGACATGAGAAGACGGAGTAACAATGGGAAATCAAGTAGCATATTCAACTGAACAACTGAGAAATCAGAGGTCGTATAAACTGCCTTTTCTAGCGCCATTTAAGTGAAATGGCTGCAAGTTTTTAGTGAATACATTTTTATTAACAGCTTTGTTTAATGATTTTCAATATAACTTGATGCTGGAAAACCATTCTTTGTTTGCCAAACAAAACATTGACAAATCTCTACAGCCAGTGCAAATAAACATTCAGAGTGACTTCTGGGTTCAGTCCACTTCATGTTGCAGTATTATGTCAATGCCACATCCATTCACACTGTTACATGCAATAATAATGGAAGACCGCGTTAAGGTAAACGCATCGAGTTACACTTTACATTTAAGGCCGTGTATTCCGTGATGTGCAGTGAAATACATTTTAAAAGTAACTCTCCTAACAGCTTCTCTTTCTCATCAGCAGCCATGGAAAGCCCCAGCTTAAGCAGCCCTGCATTCTTGGCTGTCTGTCTGTGGGACAGGGCTGAAACCACCAAACACAGCAGGGCACAGTCAGTGTGACATAATGTGTTATTGACTAAACAGAGTCCTGGCTCCTGGGTCATCTCCATCTGCTCCCCGCCCCGTTAGCCCCCTGTCACTGGGCAGGACGAGGGAGCAGGGCGGGTCTACGCTCGGGAGCTTTAGTAACATCGCCGCTCACTGCACCACACTGCTATAGGCTGGAGGCCTGTGTCACTGTCAGTACAGTGTGTAGATAACCAGAGCCTTCAATTCCTTTAAATTAAACACGTGACAATGTGTCCAAGTGTATGTGCAGAACATCAACCTTGTAAATAAGTCAGTGGATTCTCAAAGTATAACAACGTCTAATAAATAAGCTGAGAGTGAGCTTTAAGCAGCATAATACTGAACTGAAAAGTTTTAATTTACACAGTTTACTTGCTGCTAATGCAATCATCTTAGCGCCTTTTTTAAAATCTATTTAATTTATATTCTAGGCCATAGTGAAATGCAATACATGTATATGTATATATATGTATATATATATACAGTATAGACCCAATGTAGCCCAAGGCATAAGGGGAATAAGTACCTGCTTAAAGCCCCATGGCCACCAGAGGGCCTGCAAGAGTTAAAAGTAAAGCCAACTGAGAAATGCCAAAACCTGCATTTCTCTGTACGGCCACATGAGACTGGCTCCAAAAGTGAGTCATTCCACATCGACACAACACAACTTTACAGCAATAAAAATAACTAAGCATGTTTACAGCCCAGTACAAAAAACATTATGCAAAGTTATACATAATTAAGGACGTGGTCAAGTTGCGTGACAGGTTTGATGAGTGCCATGCAGTCTGTCCTGTGGGCTCTGATTGACAGTTAGCTCAGCTGCTGAATTGGACTTCGGGAGCTTCTGTTCGTTGAATAAAACATTTTTTTTCCTGACAGACAGCTGTAGTTGTGGTTAATTTACACTAACAAGACCGTCAGAGGATTCTGTCATGAACTTTACTGGTACTTACTTACAATATTTGGCCTGTTAACATAACTCAGTTACATTAGCTGATGTCGCCGTTAATTTGGAACTGGATTAACCTATGTGGCTGATCAGCTAGCCTGCTAATTGGGTCAGTTAGCGCTACAAGTTTCAAACAAAGTCAATGTTCTTCTGATCTGTGTGCCTAAAAATGTCATTTTAATGTCCGAATGTTTAGAAGATATGTGGCTTGTGAAAAAAGAATCGGTCGCTTCTCTCATTGGAATGAAGCTGCTGCTGCTCGTCTCCTAAAGGGGCGGGACATTGGAGAAACCCATGTGACACAGAAACAGGAAATGACTCTTCGGTTGGACCGTCTTGTTAATGAACCGTCTTTGCTAATACTACTGGTTTAATCAACTCTCGCTGCCTCTGTTTGACCCGGTGTCACATTCATTTTAAAAGCATTAAAAGCATTTTAATGCAAGCACCGTTAGACTAATGTTACGCTGCAGTCCTCTCCTCTGGGTCGATGGGAAAAAGCAGCAAAAAAAAGTAATGTTGCAAAAGAGGACACATCAGGTGGTGGTGGTGGGGCCCCAAGTTACATATTGCTTTGGGCCCCATAAAGGCTTGGGCTGGCCCTGTATATCCTCCTATGTTGCCAAATATTATTACCTATAAGGTGATGCAGTATTATCACATACATACATCCACTGGATATATGAAGATAGGCCTATAATATACGACTATAACATGAAATAACCATGGTAAAATGTATATAAATGTACATACATACAATATATTAGGCTTCATATTGTTCACATTTCTAGTAGCTTTCATTTCATATGTAGGCCTGCATACATTTTCATATATGGAAGTTCAGTGCATGTATATTACATCTATGCTGTATAATAAACAAAGTATCGTTCGGCGTGATGCTGTTATGGTGTAAAATGTTATTAATGCTCATTACGATGAAGGGAAAAATACCGTCGACAGGGGTATAGGGTACACCGAAACTGAAATGACATCATCCTCTCCGCTCCTGTCAAAGAACCCAACCACCCACCTAACCCACCCACCCACCAACCAACCCCCCACTCATCCGCGGGACCAACCGGGACAACCCCACCTCCAACCCACCCTCGACACACCTATAAGACGACGACAGACAGAGAGACAGACGGCCAGGGGGAGAGAGAGAGAGCGAGAGGCCCTGCAGACTTACGAAACTGTCGGTGCCTCCGGGACACAGCACGTAGAAGGAGACGCCGGGTTCTGCGTAAAAGTCCAGCCGCCTCTCGTCGTCCTCCTCGGCGAAGATGAGGTCGAACGGGTTACCGGAGCACCACTTCTCCGCCGCCTCCACGAGATGCTTGAACTCCATCCTGTGTTATCCGGTCTACTACGGTGGCGTCCCTGGCTCCGGAACCTTGATCTCGATCTGTTTGGCCGTCACGGCTATAGGATGCTGAAGACACAAATAACAGCTGATCGGACAGCAGCAGCAGCAGCATCAGCAGCCTCCACTACCGCATCTCCTCTAGTGCACCGTCTGCATGGCCCGGGAATAGTAGAGAGAACAACAACACTGTTGGTGCATAGAGCCTACCGGGTCTGGCGTTCATCCGTTCTCTCAAAGCCCCATTCCTCTCTTCCTCCCCACGTTATGAAATCAGCCCGTCGGTCGCATACATGCATACGCAGGCGGACGCTGCTGGAAAAAACGCGATGACGAACAGTGAAGCCGGGCAGCCGTCCATATCTGAGTCTATAGCCCAGGCAGACTCCCAACTTTGTCACTGCAGGCAGCAACACTAATCACTGTGCTGACACAATGAAGGAGGCTAATGAAGGAAATATGACTATATGCAATAGAAGAAATATGAAATGCTCATTTTCAAAGTATGAGGTATAACTGAGGAGCAGGGCCATCATATTAATAACAATAAAGAGTTCAATACTGCCACATGGGACTGCGTTTAGAAAACAAAAATAGTCCTTAATCACATAAAATATTTTTCAACTTATCCATTTTCATATAACAGAGCTGTGTGTTGTTACCTGTGAAGGACGGGTATCCAGGTTCTGTTTACATTTTTCAACCATAAGATGGTATTTTTTTTTAACAGGGTTTGAAAGATTCAAACTCATCGTTGTAGTAGACATGACATAAAGGTAAATTGGCTACAAAAATGACTCTAGAAATGAGTAACAATAACATACGCACTTCATTAAGTACGCTTTATTAGTAGTGGTAGTAGGAGCGGTAGTGGTATTCCGTTTTGTGTGAAATATTGTCCCCCTTCACGCTCCTTATTTTCTTTTTCCGAGGACCTGAAATGACATCCAGGAATAAACACAAAGAGCGCAGTGTCTGCAACAAACCCACGACTCTGACCCTGCCTGCTCCCCGTAGCCCTCTCCACCAGGGGGCGAGTGGAACTCACCCACAATCCCACTCTGGAGCCACGTCAAGACGGGAATAAGTACCGGATATAAGGGGCGAGGGTTATGTCCAAATAAAAGCGCTAATGTTGTCGTTTTATTGTAGACAACTACTGTGTGTTATAGGCTAATTTAACTACTTTAAAGGTAGGTGCATCACCGGACCAAAATGTGACTTAATGGGGTCTTTTTTTCTCACAAAAATCCATATAGCGCACAGTATTGGAACTTGCTATTATCTTCAAATTACTGACAAATTACTACAAATTCTAAATAAAATATTGTCGTTTAGTAGATTTATTTGCAGAAAGTGACGATTGGTCAAAGTGGCAAAAAAATGCACTGTTTTCAGACGTTAAATAATGCAAAGAAAAACAAGTTAATACAAATTTTTAAACAATACGATACTATAAAAGCTTCAGAAATAACCTTGACTTTTAATCACAGCTTCTTTCAAGTTACTCTCGGTGTTTTTGGCGGCTTGTGACCATCCATCTTCTTTTCATCACATTCCAGAGGTTTCCAATGGGGTTCAGGACATTCAACCCGTTCTTATCATCTACATGAATATATGAACATATGGAAAAACAAATTCCAAATATGATGAGGTTGCATCTGAATGTTTTCTGTAAAATGCAAGGACGTAAATCTTCATGTGGCCTCAGAACAGTTCCCAGTCCTGTTGACCTGAATGTAGACTTGGTTTGAGATTATGGTTAAAATGTCATATACTGCCAGTTACTTGTGAAAATCCAAACGTTCCCGTCGTAATTCAAGTCATATTGATATAAAACTTAGTATAAAAGTTTGAGAGCAATCAGTCCCGAGGAGCTCCTGTTGTGAGGTTTAAATGTACGTTTAGGATCCTACCTGGGGTCCACCTTTAAATGCATACACATAAAAACATCACATTTTAAAAGCAGACATTAGACACGAACACGCTTAAATCCATCAGACATTACAGTTCACTCAAACCAACACAGGTGAATTCATTAGACTTTACAATCCTATCATCAACACATTTCATAGTAGGCTGTATTAGACATTGTATTTGGCATAGATACAAATGTTGGAACATACACCGAGAAAAACATTCAAACGTGTAGGTTGTGCATAAACCAATCCCCAAATAACCTACAAATACGACGTTCCAAGGTGTTTCTTAATTCGCGTTTTAATGACTAAAGAGTTCTGCGACCACATTTACTGTATTAAAAGTAATCATACCAATTATATACAGTCTATGGTCTGTACTTACATTTCCCCGACACGTGGGTTTTATTGTGAAAGTCAAACCGGAAGCAGCGCGTCTCTTCGTCGACGCGTCTTCGTCTTCTTAACACTTGTCCTGCAGTTTACCCGCTGTCGCTCCCCGAGGTTGTGGCTCTCCACAGTGCGTGTGTTGAAGCTCCCCGCGGACAGACGTGCTCCTCTGCTCTTTAAACACTCCGGACTATTTCAGAAGCCTGGACGATGCAAGGTGTGCATTGTAAAGGTTAAGAGAGGGCGGAGTGCGCTGGACACCCTGCTGTCCGGCAACCCGGCGTCGCGCTTTGTTTAAGGACCCTTGTTTTAAGGAGAAAGGAGAAGAGAAAAAAAAAAAAAAACCTCTCACGAAAATGGATCCTTTGCGAAGTGGGGATAATGGTGAGGAAAACACCCAGTGTGCCGAAGAAGAAGAAGAAGAAGGAGAAGAAGAAGAAGAAGAAGAAGAAGAAGAAGAAGAAGTGGATCCTAGAATCCAGGTGAGATTTTTTTTTTTTTTCAAATAGATCCAGATGTGACCACAAGTGAGAGTGACATTGAAACCCAAAGGAGCTGTCATGTCACAATGACACTGTGAGGACTGTTGCACTTGAAGGATTACATTAGATATAGTGGATTACATGCAGAAAATACAATATGAGCTGCCATCATGCAAAGATTATAGCCACTAATTGCATTGCCATGTAATAGAATAAATAGTCAAAGGAATGTGTTAGCTTTAAATGTAATTTGTAGCCATGCAGTAAAGTGTCCCATGGTGATCATAATGATATTAAAGAGCATTTGTCCCATTAACGTGTCCTCTGCACACACACAAAGGGGGAGAGAGAGAGAGGAGTGCATGCTCAATAATTTGGTAAACACAAGATACACAGTTTTGCCTCCAGATACTGGATCTGTTTAAACAGCGCTTCTCCCCACTCACTCTCATGCCTTTCCGTGAAATGTTGTCTGTAAACAGGGGGAGCTGGAGAAGTTAAACCAGTCTACAGATGACATTAACCGCTGGGAGAGCGAACTGGAGGTAAGACACGACGACGTCCTCCACAGCGGTGATTATAAACAAGTGTCCGTGTGTGTCTCTTACCCTAACAAGTTAAAAATACGCACATTTCCGAGTCATTCAACTTGCTGCCAATTCCGTTTGATGGGTTTTTAAGAATGTCCCTAGCAACAAGGTCAGCGTGTTGAAACAGTTTCACACAGAATGACTTGCAAAGATGGAAATTTTCTAACCATGGGAGCTGCCTCTGGATGAAAATGTGGAAAAACTGAAGCAGCCACTTCTCTTTCACAACACAGTGCTGTATACATTCCCGGTGCTACAAGAGGCATAACTGTGATCTGAATTTTAAATGTAATATTTGAAAGGCACATACGGAGCATTGTAAATCCCAATTCCCCGCAAGTCCCCTCCGCCTTCCTTTAAAAACAATCCAAACCTTTGTTTGTGTAAGTTTTGAAGAGGAAGAAGGCCGTCAAATGCAGCAAAGTACAAAGCAGAAAGAAAGCAGAAAGATGGATGTTGGGCTGATATAGATGTATGGCAGAAGGGTTACTATTGAGCAAAAGCAAAACATTCCAGAGGCAGGCCATGGGTTTTCTTTTCCTCAAAGTAGGCCTCTTCTGTTTCTCATTAGACCTTCGCTCACATCCAGACTCCACAAACGCAAGCTAGAGTAAATATAAAACAACGGGCAGAGAAAGACAAAAGGACAGATTTGTATACTAACTTCTCAATGTTGAAACAGACAAGTTGTTATTATCTCCTCCGAGGACGTTATGTGATCACTCCCATCTGTCTGCCTGTCTGTCAACGGGATTACAAACAAACGACTGCGCCGGTTTTCATTAAACTTGGTCGAAGCAGATGCATTAAAAAGCGGCGGAGGCTGGAATTGTTGTTCATTTTCTTTAATATTGCAGAGCCCCAGGTGAACTTAGGATGTAGAAGTGGTAGCAGGTAAAGGTTCAATGTGTAAGATCCGTGCGCGTTCGTGCGCTTATGTGGAGTTTGAAGTCGTTCATTTGTCGATGTCAGCTAACTCCATTTGTCAGCTAACAGTAGATACTGTACACTGTTGCTGTTGTAGAAGAGCAGAAGAGAGGTTTTGGAGTGAGCGTAAGGAATTTTTACTGAAAAACCAACCCACATCAAGTCCTCCACATCAGGGGTTCTCAACCTTTTTGAATACAAGGACCTGGGAGTAAGTTGTCATATTTCCGCGGTGCTACAGAACTCCTATTAATGTCATGTCACGTTGTCATAAAAGCAAAATTCAACCTTAAAACACTACACAAAACACACTAAAATCAATACTAACTCACCATCAATGCGAGCCCTGAGCCTGACGTTTATCTTTGCCCATGGGTTTTCGCGGCCTGGTTTTGGCCCCAACCCACGGCCCGGTACCGGTCTGGGGCCCAGGGGTTGGGAACCCCTGCTCTGCATAGAAATGAACGTAGAGGCTGTGATCATGGATGTAGGCAACCGAGACAGGCGTTAGCTTAGAAATGGAGTCAGCTAACTTCAACAAATGACTGGCGGAAAAAACAGACTCCAACACAAACTTAACCACGTAACCACACAAGCACATGTGAATATTACATACTGAACTTTTAAATAAAAAAAAAAGGAACCAGTGAAAGCGTATGACAAAAAGGAGGTCAATGTAGGTCATCATTTGTGGTTTATTAAGAAGAGTGGACTGTGCAGAGGCATTGAGTCTCTTCTACATACATTGTGTAATACTGCTTTATTTGTCTTTCACGATAACTACTTGATAATTATTATGCCGCTGATCATTTTTACCTGTAGTTACGCTGTAGTTATTGCTGCTGTTCCCCACTTTTAGTACTCTTCAGGAAACTGTTGGATCAGTCAAGTCACTGAGCTTAGAAAGAAGCACATCCCCAGAGCGCTGTTCATAATTCATTTTCTGTACATAGGCATAAACAGAAACAGAGAAGGCAGATTATCTTGAGGCAGAATGAAAGTCAGGAGCCGAAGAATGTCAAAAGTGCTGGAGGCCGTTTTCCTGCTCAGTCTGGAGTTGATTAAGGATGATGTACAGTAGATTCAGAGGATTCGGGAAAAGCTGAGGCGCTGATGTTAAATCCGGGCTTATAAATGAAATTCTTTACTCTGCCAACTTAATGCCAAACCTCTAATGTACGATGGCAGAGATATAAGATCGTACATGTGTCAGACATTAAAAAAATGAAAGAAAAAAAAAAAAGTGACAGCAAGGCCATACGTGCGCCCTCATTACCTTCCTACAGTATGTGATTAATAGCAACAGAAGTGACCGACCCGGCCTCTCAGACTTCATGCTGCGTCACATGCTCGTCTCGTTGCAGGCGCAGGAAGTTCGGGACCGTAATGATGTCACAGGAAGCGTGCTTCCTGTAGCACCCTCTCCCTTTTCCCTCTTCGCCGTCTCTTGTATTCCGCTTCATGAACAGGATGCAGGTGCTGCTGAACTTTAAGCCGTTACAAATTGCAGCACATATAGACGCGCTGGCAGTTCTATGTACACACATTCAGTGTGAACAGATGGCCTGTTTCAGTTAACTCTGCCATATAGATTAGATTATGTCACACCAGTGAATAACAAGCCTACAGTTGCTCTGACACCTTGGGATTCATGCCAAAAAACATGTGCGTGCACATAAACACAGACGCTGAACTGTATTACTCACAATTACTCAAAAAGGATGATTTCACCAGGACAGGAATGTAAATGAGGTTTGCGCAACACTGCTGCTCACCACTGGCGCAACAAAACAAAAGCATGATACTGCTGTTTTCATCCGTGTATTGGGTTCACGTTGAAGCGTCAGCAGGAAGTAGAAGACCTGCCTTGGAAGCAGAAGGCCCAACTCATCATAAGACTGTTGCAATGCGTAATGAGGAAAAAAAAAAACATTATCTTACAGCAGTGTTTACAGTTATCACCTGCACATTGGCTTTAAAATATTCAAATATTCCAAATTTGTATCCATGGCACTTAAAATAACGTAGAACAATCCCACAAAACGCTCATGTTGCACGGATGTTACATGGATTTTTAACAGCCGATATTGACTGAAATGAACTACCTTTGACTTTATTCGACACTGTTGAAGAAAACAACTTAAAGTAAAATAAATAAAATCTTGAACATCAATTGTCATTTTTCCTCAAAGTCAGTGATTCAAGTTGAGATGCCCAACATTAGCCATCAGCCACTATCAGATCTGAGTTCTGCCGATGCCAGTAGTTTGTACTGGTCTGTAAAGGTCTTTCTTTACAGTTTTAGGTCAAATAATTGAGGTCATTTGCATTTTTCCATAGTCTTGTAATAGTTATTCTGGATGTATAGGGGTGAGGTGTGTTTTTAAAGGTTGAGTACATAAGATTTGGGATTTGGTGCTTGTGTGCTTAGTCCGCTTAGCAAAAAGGATGTTGGCATGAACACCTGAGTCCTCTACATAGAAATCGGCATGCACAAATCTTACATATTGAACCTTTAATGGGCTACTTAGATATAGATTTCCATAGATTTATACATAAGTTCATGTGTGTGCGTGTAGGACTGCCGTCAGCGGTTTCGTGCCGTCCTGGTGGAAGCCACGGTGAAGCTGGACGAGCAGGTGAAGAGGATCGGACGAGCCGTGGACGACTCCAAACCATATTGGGAAGCTCGTAAAGTGGCAAGACAGGTATCCACACACACACACACACACACACACACAAACACACATTGACAAATTAAACGCTGAGTAACTCTGAGGTCGGCAGACAGAGATTGTGAGGCCAAGCTTATAGAGGATTAGTGATGAGAAGTTTAAAGAGCTCAGCTTATATCTACTTAAAAGGAGCTCTGTCACGTGACGTCTATTTTTAAACTCAGTCACACCTACGTTCACTAAGAAGCTACCGTCATACACACTCAGCACACAGATGGAAGAGGAAGAGTCAAACTGCTAGACTTGCTGTTTTCTTTTTTTTCCCCTTGCCTTCCCTTGCTAAACCTTCTAATACTTTGCTGTTTTGTTGCTTCAGGTAGTTGCAAAGTAGGACAACTTGTCCAATGATTTGCACGTTAAACTGCGCTGGGTCATGTCCTCTACTGTCTGCAGCCTGTTGAGGCTTTGATCTGATTGGATAGCACCGGACGTTTAGAGTCCAGCGCCCCTCGTCCCCGGCCAATGAGGGAGCAGCTTATGAGTCATTCATCAGCAGGATGACATTTGTGTGTCATAGCTGAGCTGTCAAACTGAAATAGCCCGTGTAATACTGTTTGCGTGTGTGTCCTTGTATATCTGTTGCAATATGACGAACTACCTGCCGTTTGCACTTGCATATGACAGTTACACGTGAGAGTTGGGGATTACTGGGAGGTTTTTTGAATTTTGATAGGACCTGTGTTCACGTGAAAGGATCAAACGGCCTCACCAGCTTTGTGTGTATATCTGTATTTGTGTGTATATCTGTATCTATGTGTATGTCTGTATCTGTGTGCGTGTCTGTATCTGTGTGCGTGCCTGTATTTGTGTGTGTGTTTCTGGGGGTTTAAACAGGCTTTGGGTTTCGCTGCCAT
>JAPQRN010000003.1:12705605-12724318 GCA_037367275.1 Coranthus polyacanthus
TGTCTGTATCTGTGTGCGTGCCTGTATTTGTGTGTGTGTTTCTGGGGGTTTAAACAGGCTTTGGGTTTCGCTGCCATATTGTCTGGTTATGATTTATGGATGAATATTTAATATTTAATACATGACCTATTTGAAAGGCTTACCCTCAATGACCCTCCGTGAACAAACAAACAGACACTCGTACAGTTTGCACCGACCCCCACCCATAAGCTGGTCTCATCCCCCAACCCCCACATGATTCCCCCCTTACATTCCAACAGACTCTGGGTGGTGTATAGGAATCTGCTTGTACTGTCGCATCTTTTGTGCTTTTACCCACCATTCTCTTCTGCACCACTGCCTGTCTGTCTGGCTGTCTGTCTCCTGCACCCCTCTAATCTGTAAGGCTGTGTTTTGGCAAGAATCTGATAGGACGGAATAAGAAAGGGATACGATTCACAACAGTGGGATCTGCATTTAAGACTAAGACTGCTAATAGACAATTAATACATATCAAGCTCCGGTCCTTTAATGTTTGGTTCATCATTACCTTACATTTTCACTGTGCAAGATTTGTGTGCTTTTGTTTAGTTTGTGTTGGAGTTGGTCTTTTGTTGACGTTAGCTAACTTTGTTACTAATCTAACGGCAGCTAGTGTTGCATGCTGTTACACACCGTCACTGTAGAGCGGCAGAAGATAGGTACCGAAGAACTGCAAGTACCGAAAAACAAGTCGTCTACATAGAAATCAGTGTACAGGCTGTTATCGTGGATGCAGGCGACTTGAGAATCAGCACAAAACAGACTCCAACACAAACTTCGCCAAAGTATACGAGCGCACGCGAGTCGTACACGATGAACCTTTAAGCCTGATCTTAGGACGGCTGTCACAGTATAAAGAACACACCACCATGTATGCAGGTCCTGACTCTGTTCACTCCAATGGGCGCACAGAACATGATCACAGATAATCATTGACGGAAATATAGGATCCCAACAGGTGCATTTGCATTCATCACAGTCCCCGCAACAGTCAACTTACCATCCACCACCCAACGCCGCTGTCAAACAAATGAAGCTCTGTCTTCCATGAAAATCCAATTCAGCTATTAATTAAAAATCAATGTAGTGTTTTTGAGAATAGATACAGTATCACAAAGCATAATATTGCAATACTCAAGTGTATTGAAGTGTTCTTACTCCCTGTTTTCCTACGTGACTCACTCCCTTTACCTCTCACCTCCCAAACTGTAAGTGGTGTGAATTTGTAGAGACAGAGGTGCCAGACAGGATGACAGTGTCTGACACATGAATTAAACATGAGTCATGTGCACACAAACACACGTATGCGCCCATGTCAAAAGGACCCTTCAGCGGGATGACATGAACAGTCATGTTGCATATCACGAGGTGACAGCGTTTTTCGGTCTTTCAAACAAAGCCCATTGTGACGCTTGCCTCACAGACAGCGTGGTGTAACGACGTCAAGTTAATGAACTGATAACTATGCTTCTCATTTGCATGCTGTCTAATGCTCAGCAGGCTTCTTAGTCATAAAGATAATGGCTAATGTGTGTCTTCGCCCTTTGATGCACGTTCCTCACCATGTTGCTAAAGATTTGCCATCTGTTCAGTTGTTCAGTTCAGAATAGAGCTGCACTGTATCGGAAAAATAGTGCAGTGCTGTGACGTATATTGCAATATGAAAAAATAATAAGTAATTTTCACCAGATGACTTGAATAACTAACTAATCAGCCTAAAGCTAAAAAAAAATACTTTTTAATTTGAAGGTTTTTTTGAGTGCAGAGCATCCTCTCTTTAATACCAGTTGATTTGAACACATCAAACACTACAGTAAGTTAGGGCTGTGACTTCTTAAGTGATGGAGGGGGAAATAGTTTAGTAGTTGAATACACTGGTTAGCTCACCATGAAGACACAACATATTTTTGGTCAACATTGTCTTTTTTCTGCAGCTGAAATAATCCCATACAACTGAACTTACTTTTATATTTGCATCCAGATCTTCCTTTTCAGTGTTTTTCTCCTGTTTCACACTCATTTTCAGGTTGTAGTTGACAACTAGCAGTGGCACAGCCTAAGTTGGCTGTTTGACTGATCAAGAGCGATCGTGACTGGTGGTTTGCTGTGCATGCAGAGTCTGCATGTCGCTCTCTAGCAGCCGACTGTGTGTATCCACCACCCTTTAAATCACAGATAAGTTAGAACATGACAACTCTGCGGGTTTTACCCTCGTATCAAGCAGCAAAACAGTTGTAGCATAGCATGCCATATGACTATAGAGTGCTGCAGAAATGAGTTTGCATATATTTTTTGGACATTTTACCCTCTGCTAAATGGACAGTAGAGAAAGACAGTTTAACACAAGCTTAATAGATTGTCATGTTTGTTCTATGACATGAAATACACAAGTACCTCCCTTGTGAATTTTACAACTTAAATGGATCTTAAAAAATGCGTTTGTTAACATGTGGCTTAATGAGACTACAGAGATGGTATGCTAACTTCCAGGTTAGTTTACCAAAATACTTACGCGTACACTCTATTGCCCATGCACACGTTGTGATGAAACAATACATTGTGCAGCCCTAATTCAGAGCTGTATGGTTGCTCTGTTGGGTCAGCTGAGGTAACAACAAGTACCACATGTCACAGAAGCTGTACAAGTACACAACAACTACACATGAGAAAGGAAATGTGCTGCCGTGTCCGGGAAGTGTGAGGGACGCAGTGAGGGAAGTTTTGTCCGGCTCTTTATCACTAACGTGACAAACCCATTGATGGATAGCGTTAAAATCTCAGTTCCATGGTCTCTCCTCATCAAATATCTATCACCCTCCTCCTGTTTTTGCGGCACCCCCTTTCTTCTTGGAACATGGGAAATGGGTCATGGTGAGGGACAGAGAGGAGGGATTCATCTTTGCCAGTTTGTCAAAGTAAAAGATTGCATGCACAGAATCACCTTTATCTTCCCACTCCTCTCCTCTGTCTCTTCACCTTCTTGTAAGGACCTTGACAGCCCTGGATAAGATATCGAAACCAGCACTTACATGTCGAGCCAGCGCTGACGCTGAAGATGCCAGCTTTTATATTTTGTTTCTTTTTTGTGTGAGAAGAGGCAGATCTGCGCTTGCTTGCGTCACTCTTGCAACCTTTATCATAAACATGGCTGACACTGGCAGGAGGGGTCGTGTTACAGGGGTCAACGTAAGACAGAGCCATGAAAAAATGTGTGACCACTGAAAGATATACACTGACCTTTTGGGAGTCTGTTATGTTACTCTGAAGTAATCATATACTGAAGAATTACCCGGTGTATAAGACTATCAACTATTACACAGTTCAATGGGCTATTTTTTTACATTTCAGATGAGACTAATCTACTAATCTACCAGAGTTGTATGTATCTATGGCACAATATCTTATTGAACATGACAGATTTCCTCATTTCGTGTAGGCTAGTATAGGCTTCACTCAGTGCTGTAAGGATAGAGGAGGCTTACAGTAACCAATGATAACTTCATTTGGACATTTTGTAAAAGCCTAAAGTTCCTTACTTTTGATTCTCATGCAACTTTGAATACATCTGTAATGTTCCTTTATTCCAGTTGGAATCAAGACAAAGGTCTTCATTAAATTATTGAACATTTTCTTCATTCTTTAACTGCTTTTATCTTTTGGAAGTTGAGTGGAATTACTCTAACGCCTTACAGTAACCTTTACGTGACTCCTCTCCGAGTGGACAGAGTGGGACCAAATATGTCCAGAATGAGGAAAATAATCGCTCTATTGACTGTGACTGCCAGCAGGAATAACCCACTGACAATGTGTCAGATTTCCTTAATGACAAGGCTTCCTTTCTTCTGTTTGATCAAGGCACAGTTGTCTTTCTTTGTGTGTGCGTGTGTGTGTGTGTGTGTGTGTGTGTGTGTGTGTGTGTGTGTGTGTGTGTGTGTGTGTGTGTGTGTGTGTGTGTGGGCAATGCAAAATGTCTTCGTCCCTCTATGGTTGTCATAAGGAATCAACCATGGTTCCTTCAGAGGAAATGTAGGTCATAGAAGATGCACACGCACCAGAATCAGCACAAAGACCATTCCATTTATTCATGCCACCTAAGAGCAAACACTGGACCAACTTGCTGGTTAAAAGGAATAATTTGAATCTGTCTTGACGCTTTGATTTCTGTTTTCTCTCACTTTTGTCTACGTGACAACGCATGTGAGTGAAATTTCAGCACCTCGAGGTCCACAGCGCTACGAATACATGAGAGAGATGCTTTAAATAGCATTTTTCATCCTTTGTGAATATTCTTCTCAACACTTTGCTTCCTTTCTTTGATCTCCAGGCACAGGTTGAAGCCCAGAAGGCCACACAGGAGTTCCAGCGGGCCGTGGAGATCCTGCGGGCGGCCAAAGAAACCATCGCCCTGGCCGAGGAGAGGCTGCTTGAAGAGGACAGCCGCCAGTTTGACTCCGCCTGGCAGGAAATGCTCAACCATGCAACACAGAGGGTACGCGCATGATGCAAGGCAGCTGATGCTAAAAGATTTTATCCAACAAGACAATTATTTAGACTGTCACAGTGCAAAAAGCAAAATCTTACTAGGATATTTTTTTCTTATCCTGCAGATATTACTATAAGTAGATAAACGGAGATTTCATTACTGGTTCTGAGGAACTTGAACATGAAACATGAAGCTGTTTGAAAACTGCTTTGCCAAAGTCAGAATTTTTTGTTTCAAGCATCTTATCTTTTTTATCTCTTCACATATTTTGAACAGATAATAAACAGTTCTTAAGTCTTTTCTTTGTATCCTGACAAATGTACTTCTTTCCAGTCTGGTCACGCTAGTTTTAAAGGTTGGTTTTAATGGATGATCATGTGCTTGTGTTTGTGTTGAAGTTTGTGTTGTGATGGTTGGTTTTTTTTACGTTAGACAAGAACGAGTTAGAATAAGGATGTAGAAATCAGGTTTCTGGCTGTTATCGTGGATGTAGGCAAGTAGACAGACATTAGCTTCGAAAATGGAGTTAGGCAACGTCGACAAACACCTGTCTCCCAGCACGAAACAGACTCAAACTTCACAAACTTCACGCAAAGCACGCATGAACCTTCCTCATTGGTGTTTTAAGATGATGTCAAGGTTTTGATTGTTTGATTGTTACAGGTAATGGAAGCTGAGCAGGCGAGAACGCGCAGTGAAGCCGAACACAGAAAAACAGCAGCCAATTACAATTCCTGCATCAGCCATATGAGGCAGCTAGAGAAGAAACTCAAACGCTCCATCAACAAATCCAGGTCTGTGCTTTTCTTTTCAGTAATTAAATAACACAAGCTTCCCCTGCTTTGGCCTCTGTGTGTGTGTGTGTTTGGTGGGGGTTGGGGTGGGGGTGGAAGAGGGGCTACATTTATGTCATCTGATGAAGTCCAGATGTTTCATGTGTTAGCTGGGCAGTGTTGGGGTGTACTCCCTTTGTAAGAGCCAAGGAATGCGACTGCTCACAGAGGATTACTCTTCTAGTGGTTCTCCAGTGACAATCAACCAAATTCTTCCCTCTGAGTTTTTCTTCTTTTTCTCCTTATGCAGGCCATATTTTGAACTGAAAGCCAAGTATTATCTCCAGCTTGAGGTATGTATATGATGAACGTGTTGGTGTATTAACTACATACATACATACACATGGGAGACTTCAGTACAAAGCATTGCACAATATGTTACGTCTTTCTCAGGGGCGAGGCTTAAGAAAAGGCTTATATAACCTTGCAGATGTCAGATTCCTTATTAATGGGACAATTTTGTCAAAATCATTGGTTTTGGCAGCATTTAAATGTAGACTACAGTAAAGGTAAAAACAGATGTGTTATAATATAATATTTCTGTGCTAGATTTAGTTAAATAGCCCAAACATTCAGACAATATACCGACTGTAGGCTATAGGCTTAGATGTTATCAGCATCAGGCTGTTATTAAGCTGCACAGTCACAGATCACAGACCCTTAACAGCTAAATCTCCTGCTGAGTACTTCAATACTTCTACAGCAGCAACTGTGTGCGATGCTAGCTATCAACACATCAACATCAAGAAAAAAAACAACTAGTTTCTACAACAACACTTTGAATTAAGCACATGAGCATTAATAGGGACCTGCATTTGGTTTCTTCCAGCAACTGAAGCGTCATGTGGACGAGCGTCAGGCTAAACTTGTGGTCGCTAAGGCAGATTACCGCGCAGCGCTCCGAAACCTCGAGAGCATCTCTGAGGAGATCCATGCACAGAGACGCTCCCTCGCCATGGGAACCAGAGAACAGGGCGTGGGTGCCGAGGGAGACGGAGGCAACGACGATATAGCCAACTTCAAGATGGAGTCAGACGGTTTGTCAAGTGAGTAAATGAAAATCATGCGGTGTATATTCAGCTTCATCCATCAGCATCATGAGTTTGTTTATGTTCTGCATCTGTGACTGTGCGTCTGCATGATTAATGTGTGTATGTGTGTTTCAGTGGTGTCAGTGTCGATTGACGAAGAGGGGAGTCACAGTAGCAGCTCAGAGGAAGAGGCCGACACTTGCTCCCCCTCCTCACCCCGAACCATGCCTTCATCTTCCTCCCATCCCTCCACCTCCCCCTTGACACCCCTTGATATACCCTTCAGCCCCTGCTCCTACCTCTCCACCTCACCCTCCTCCTCCTCCTCCTCCATCTCCATCCTGTCCTCCTCCTGTCCTGGTGCGGTGGAGTTACCCAGCCCCTGTAGCTCTCATGACCCAGACTCAGTGTGTGGCTCTGGACATGCTTCACCTCTCCTGGGCCCTCGCAGCCAGTGCAGTGGAGCTTCCTCTCCAGACTGCGATCAGGAGAGAGGTGTGTGTGCGTCACATCAGTGTGTGCATGTGTGCTGAACAGTGATGTGATGCTTCATCCTACATACGTACATATGTTAGATATGCTCTTATATTTGTATTGGAGACTAAAGAGGATCAAGATCACAACCAAACTAAACAATAAGCACAAAAGTGGACGACATGGTTAGGTTAGCTTTAAATAAAAAATGAAAGCATGGAGTTTGATTGTGCTTTACTTATACATTAAGGTTGGTAAGATTCACCAATTTGCAAAAATAAAGAGTGTGAACTGGACACATCTTTCATTTCTAACATCTTTGCATCTGATTTATGTATATAGAATTATTAGTAAAGGCCCCATGCCTTCATTATTTATTTGTTATAATTTCACCGGTACAATGGTCCCTCCTCTCTAAACTGTTTCCGAAGTGCATCTTTTATCTCTACTGTTGTCACTAGCCAATTTTCACCAATTCTCATGCAAATATGAACAAAGCTTTGGGCTGCTTCAGACGCTGAGGCCCGTTGTAAAAGTAAAACTGGAGACAGAACAGGAAAGAAAGATTAATATAACATGAGAGCGAGGCCTGGTTTTATTGTACCTTTTGTCGGAGACTCTTTTTTTTTTTGCACCACATAGGACTTGTGAAAAGGCCAAGTGTGTTTTCAAAGTCGAAAAGAAACAGCATGAGAGGCTTACTAAGGTGAAGTACTAGAAATACAAATATGTGAAGTAAAAATGCCATTTGTAGTTCATTTATGATTTGCTGTCCGCTTAAGAAGAACCAAAGAATTCAAACTATCTGTACCATATTGAATTACAGGGGATTGTGTTCTTTTGCATCTCATCATGTCGCATTGAATCGTGTCAAGTCACACTGCATTACAATGGGGGGGGGGTCAAATTGCATTTGTAGTTGCTTCATATAGTAAATCTTTAATTTGAGCCTCAATGGTGGAGATGCACTTTCCTACTTTACATTATTGAACAGAGCTCCAGACACAATGCATTTGCTTGAAACAATATAGAATTTCAAAAAATTTGCTTGGATTTGCTGGAATTGTCCATCCCTAAATGTCATCAGTTTCAGGCAAAGAGATCACTCACAGTCCAGTGTTTCTAAAAATATCTTGAGGGCTCAAACACCTTCGAAAATGAGTTTTCAAAGCTTTAGGCATAAATGATAATAGTTTTGTACTTGTGTTCATTACACGCAGCATTTGTCCTATCATATTTGGAATAACCGGCACAAAACGTGTGTTGTTTATTTGATATGGTTTGTGTGTATTTTAGGTGACAGAGCAGAGGGAGCAGAGGCCACACTAGAAGCAGGTCTGAAGAAGCTGACCTTGACTGTAGCACAAAAGCACAAAGAGGACTCTGAAGATGAACAAGATGACCCCTGTTACACGAGCCCTGACATCCCCTCTTCCAGCTCAGCTACTACCATTCTACTGCTCAACAGCGTCTAATGTCGTACCTTTAACGTTAACGTCAAGTGTGAAACCTGGACAGGACTTTTGTGGTGTAGGATTAAGCTCTCGCTGTAACCGATGAGAGGAAGCAAGCTCCGAGCTCTGAGATGTAGCCGACCGAAAGGTGCTATAGTATTGTATTTAAACATCAGTATGTCATTGTTAAATACCCATTTGGACAAGTATTGCAGAGTAGCGGTCTCATTTCACTCCAGTGGTATTACTAGTGCTTTGTCATTTTTAAGAACTACATTTCTTCTTGTAAAGAGGATGCACTCTGTTGCCATCGTAGTGATGACACTAAACATTTATGATAAAAGAACAACACTTTATTGTGCCATAAAGACATTTCCTTTCGCGTTGTACGTTATGACAGTTTTCCAACCCATTAGAACAATGTAGAGCCTCAGCAATAGTGTAGCTTATTACTGATGTGTCGGAGTTCATGTGGTAAATTTTTATTGGTGTTAAAATGCTATAGTTGGCACCACTAAGAGACATTTTGTATTCGAGTGAACAATGAGCCTCTGTTTTTGGCTCTGAATCTCCACCAGTGAAAATCAAGCTAGATCGCGACAACCTTGGTTTTTGAATTCCTGCTTGAATTGAAATGTGTTCTGTGGAGACATTTACAGAGGAAGGAAGAAACTGAAGTGCAAGCAGAGCACTGGAGAAGAAGAGACTTTCAGTGGAAGTTTTTAGACGCTTTTGGCTTCCATTGAGACTTGTGAATGAGTGAGTGAGTGTGTTATTAAAAGCAGATCAGTATCTGATTGGTTCGTGTGGACTTTTTTTTTTTAATCGTTTGTCTTTTGTGTTTTTGAGAAAAACTCAAATGCTACCCTGTAGTACAAAAATTCTATATTTATACTCCTGTATTCTTGTATATGAACTGTGTTTTGTGCTTGTTCTTGTTGTACGTATAACGCAAAATAAATGTGCTTCACATAACAGATTTCTTTTCTCATGTCAGTCTCTGACAATGATCCTTGAGGTGAGAGCTTTGAAGATTCAATACGCAAGATTTGCATGTTCACTCGTGTGCTTGATCAACTCCGTTTTTTAAGCTGGTGTTGCACACTGTTTCTGCCGTAAAGAGCAGAAGAGAAACATCAAAAAACTCTGGAGCGGAATGGAAAAACTGACATGAGTCCTTTACACAGAAATGAGCGAAGGGGACGCTATCATGGACCAACTAAGACAGTTATTAGGTTAGACCAGCTCAACGCAAGCTTCACATGAGCACGCTCAACCTTTAAAAAGTGGTCGTCAAAGCTTTTTTTGAAATATGCAGAATGTGAAGCAGCTCCTTGGCAAACGTCCCTGGTGGGGACGATGACTAGAAGCCCAAAACTGTGCAGTAATGACATCTTAATATTTCTTAAAAATCAAGAGTCAAGTAGTGCTTTTATTCCAAAAGGGATAAGCAATTCAATTAAACAATCATGATATTAATTGGTTTTAAAACTTGAGCACCAACACAGAGGTCAATTAAATCCTGATGACTTTTCTCCACATGATCCCGCTTTCGTGACATTTAATCATATTTATCATAATTAAATGTCACAGTCAGTCTCTTAAAAGTCCCACAGAATGACCATTATATAATATCGAGCACTTTTCTTGCTGACTGTTTTCCTCTTCCTCTGTCTTTCAGCTGTCACTGTGTATAAAAACACACAGCGTCTGGTTTTATGTTCTGTTTAAGCTGCTGCAGTGTGATCTCATGACTCCAGTTAGTGCCCAGACAACCTAACAGAGTCGAGTGCAACACAGTAGGTTATGTTTTGCTCTTTAACCGCCTCTCTTTTCTGCTTGTCTGCACATGTTCCACAAAGCAGGCTGCCTTTCACGTATTAATGTTGCATCCTGTGATTTCAATATCTGTGCCAGAACAACTCTAACTCAGTTCTCATGAGCAGAATAAGGCATAAGACCGTCCACGTGGGTTCATACTGACATCTAGTGCCAAGATGTGATGTGACACTCAAAGCCTCAACCTTCCACACAAATAACATCACACTCATTCAAATATTTGACTCAAGTATAGGCTGTATGAATACAGAAAACATACTGAGAAAATATCCAATTACCATAATATAATGATCCAGAATGTCCTGTTGTTTTCTGGAATCATAATGCTGCTGTAAGATGTTCATTTTCTTAGCCACTTACATTATCAACTTATCTGACAGTGCTGTGGGTGGTTTGTGCTTTTCAGAACAGCGTCATCATAATGATAGAAGCATTAGAGCTTTTATAATATAGAAATATAATAGAAGTGTAGAAGTAAAATATAGAAACACGCCTCGGAGAAAAGTATTCACAGGTTCTACAAGTGTTCTACACAGAAATTAACATTTTCTTTTACAGATTTTTTTTTTAATTTGCCATATATTTTGATGGAAACCTGGCAGTAGTCGTGTATTCCCTTCAAATGACTCAGCATGGGACATTATTTCAATATGTGGGGCGTGGGATAAAGGATGAAAATGCTGTGCAGTCCCTCTTAAAGTGGGACACTCTAAGGTCTGTGGACTGTGCTGATACGCATCCCGTGTAAATGACTGAAGAGCAACTGGTTTAGTCTTGATTATAGAGCCTTGTTGTCCTTGTTCCTTCCCTCTTTTGTCTGCCTTTGTGTTGTCGATGTTGCATTTTTGCAATATGTCCAGTAGATGTCGTCATTTTTAATTTGACCATTTCTAACTCAGTTGCTACGAAAAGCTTCATTTCCTCCGTCACTTCTTTCAAACAGCGACTAGCACAATAAAAACCCTTGGCCGTGGTACTCTTGAGCAACATGCTCCCGAAATGTAAGCCATGTTTGTCAAGTCCACTGACTGTACGTGAGATATCTGGGCAGGTCTAATCATATGACTTTAATCACATGACCCCAGTGCAAACCAAACCCACCTCTCGTCTCTGATTGGTGTATATTTTTTAACACCGCGTTGTGATTGGTCAAAAGGAGCCTCGCCGTTTGCTTTATAAATTGTTTTTATATTGACGCTCAGTCGCCTTCAGGTATGCGTTTTGCGGTCCCGTGAGTGCCGTGTTGTCGTTGCTGTCTGTTTTTTGGAGCTCACCGCAGACACAATGCGGTGTTGGTGCATTGCAGTTGTTCTTCTGTCGACCGTCATAGGTAAGAGACGACGTTAAATGAGCTACACCGTGTTTCCAATTAGCTAACCGCTAATGCAAGCAGCTAGCAGTTTGTGTTACTGTTAGCTAAATTTAGCTATGGATGGATAAACACAGCATTGGGAAACATGGCGATATATTCTTTCATATAACTGCCATGGAAGTACGTTTACTTATGTGTGTTATGGTGCAGACAGACAGCTAACAATCATAGAGATTTAGTGAGGACCTCTGTGTCACATTGACAACAAAAGTAATAAACCGTAAACTATGAATCCAAAAGAACTCTTACTGGAAAAATGAGTCCTGAAGAGTATAAACAGACCTTGTTGAGTTACTTATTTGGTAAATTTAAAGTCACCCTCCACCGTATTTTTCTTATTTTCCTCAGTGTGATCTCAGAATGATGTTTGTGCACACTTTAACATTTTCAGGATGTTTGCACACTCATATGCTGAAGGTTAAACGCAGTTTTGGAATATAAATATAACTTAAGTACTGTACTTAAGTACAAATTTGAGGTACTTTACTCCAGTATTTCCAATTTATGCTGCATGAGTTACTTGATGATTAAACTACCAACAGTATACAAAGTGGTTAAAATGAGCTTGGCCATAAACATTTAGAGCAATAAAAATGCAGCATATATATTAATGCAGCAGTAAAATGAATAAAAAACATCACGTATTATAGTAAAACACTGACATGCACCATTTACTGCACAGTGACTAGTTTGAGTTTGCTGATAATACCTACATACTTATACTACTTATACTAATTTAGTAAGGTGTTGAACGCAAAACTTTAACTTGTAGTGAAGTGTTAGTACTTTCACTCATGCAAAAGATTTCTTCCAAGGAGAGAAAAGCCATATCAGATGCAAACTATTATTCAGAGTAGTTCATTTTATTATGTCATATAAGATATCTGGAGGAGATACAAGGATGCAACATTAACTAAATTTACAGGTTATTTATCAGAGTTTGGTTTGACTTTCTCTCTGTTAATAACAACACACTTTTAGAGCACATGTCCAAGGACAGATATAGGTATTGTCACACACATTGGACACGTTTTACTTGTTTGTCCTAAACTCTGTTACACTGTTAGGTGTTTAAGTGCTTTTAACACTCACTACCCGCTCTGTTGTTGTTGTTGTTGTTTTTGTGTTAAGGTACAGAGGGAAGAGCTGTCCATTCACTTCCAAATTTTGGGAAGAGCTATCATGTCAAAGGTAAGCGAGTGATATAACCCTGAAGGATTACATGTTAGTGGGTTTCAGATATTAGCCTTGTTACAGTGTCTTCACATTTCCATTGCAGGAGTGATCTCTCTGCCCTATGCGGAGATTAAGGAGCCATTTGAGGCCTGGTTTGACCTTGCGGCAAAGTCCAGCCGAATAGATTATTACCATGGTGAGTAATGTACCGACCTGTAGCTGTTCCTCCTCCTTTAAACCTGACACTGTAGTTTTTCTGCATGGTTGCATTAATGATGTGAAACTGAGAGCCTCTTGTGTCAGACCAATGTGACCAGACCATAACGCCATATACCAATACAAACACAAAAAACAGAAATGAAAAGCAGTGACTAAGCACCAGTGGGGAACTTATTCTGTAGACTCGTGTTACATTGCCATGTGACAATAAGTCTTGTATTTTAAATCATTTTGAAACTAAGCAACTGTTACCTCGATCTCTAACAGGTCAAGTGTCAACGTACCAGTTGGCGGCGGAGCAGCAGTGGGGCTCCTCCTATAAAATCAGTCCTGAGACAACTGAGGTTGAGCTGAATGTGATGAAGTGCTTCCAGGTCAATGGAACAAAGGACGACACCGTCAGACCGCAGGCGTCGGTGCCTGATGTTCAGGGCTTCCAGGTGTGTGTGTGTGTGTGTCTCAACATTCTTTATAATTTGCCTCATACGGTCTTTCTTTTCCTGGATTATTTTAACAGAGAAACTGTTGCATTGTATTCTCTCAGTGTCAACGTGTACTATAAATGCAGATGCAACTTGATTAAACAGACTATAGTTATTAGTGGTCGACAGATAGGGGTTTTCAATGGCAGTGGCTAATTACCTGGAGAGCAAGGCAGCTGAAATATAATGGCACTATAATGTTGTTGTTTTTATTTGACATCAGATAAAATACAGCAATTTATTAATAACAAATGAGAGCCACAATTACTGAACTGAAGTGAACATTTACTTACAGTATAATGGCTGCATTGTCTCAGTTTGCTTCAGTGGATCAATTCTGAGCTCTGTCTGACGTATTGTAAATAAAGAATGAGGAGCGCTAACATCGTTCCGCAGGAGCCACGCTGAAGAGGCTTCCTGCACATGTCTGTTTTCATTTTTGGTCTCAGAACTGGACAGATGTGAATGCAAACTTTAACTTAACTGGTTTGCCAAAGACGGGCAATAATTCCAGTTACATATATACTTGAAAAGTCTGTCCAAAATTATCCATACCAATTGAAATTGCTCCATGTTTTTGAGAACAGCTGAAGCAGTCATTCTCTAAATAGGTACTAGTGAATTATGAGTCATGTCCAAAACCAAAGAGCTTAGTGAAAACCTCTGGTTGCTCATTGTGGTTGTTCACGAGACAGGGAAAGGCTATAAAGCCATATCCGAATGTTTTCAAGTGTCAGCAGCCACAGTGCAAAGCATAATCCAAAAGTACAAGGAGTTCCACAGTGAAAAATCTCAAAGGGTGTGGTTTGGAGACACAGTTTGGCGTGGTTTCATTGTATGATGGTATAATTTGAGCTTAACTGTATTTTATAGACTTTATCACCACACCTTGCCATGAAAACGTTTAGCTGAGCTGCTCTCTTAGTTTATCTTCTAAAACCTAAACCGTATGTTGTCTCCCCAGTTCCTGAGGATGGAGTACTATGCAGGTTCCCTGTGTGAAGTCTGGCAAAACGTCACCACGAAGGGCCACAAGAAGAACACATACACACTGTGGGTGACTCGTTCAGAAAGTGGTGCAGATGCCACACCCTTGCATTATGAGATGATGGGATATAACACATTATTGGGGTCCCACTACGACAAATACTTGGTGGACTACAAGGAGTTCAGCTCTCATGTGGATCCCAAAGTCTTCTTGCTGCCTGAAGGTCTGTACTTACAGTTCCATATGGAGGACCAGGGGGTCAGGGTTACAGGATGTAAATAAATGTATTTTGCCAAAAAAATTTTATCAATTTTTTTTTTTTTAATAGATTTTATTTATGTATTTTGTAAGTGTTTATTAAGTGTTATGGACAAGTCGCCATTAACTCGAAAACATGATTCAAAACACGATTTAAAACTGTATGCTGTATATCTGTTAGATTGACAACAAAAAATATAGAATCCGGTCCGAGCAGCAATGATACTTGGGTTAAATATGTTCTTTATAATAAGAACATATTTATTAATTGTAATTGGTGAAGAACACGAACAAAGGCAGAGACAGAACTTTAACCCTCAACCTTTGAATGTATCACACAGAGAAAATGTTTTCATACATATTTGTGCATCAGCGTCATTGTCAGTATTATAGATTAGATAAATTATTTAATTAATTTATTAATTTAAAAGTTATAGAAAGGTAAATAAGTTTTGCATTGGTTTGCTTTTGTGCTCCATCTAATCCTGCATGAAGACATTTTTAAAAGGAATTAAAGGGTTAATAACTTTTTTTCTTGTCTTTTTTTTTTCCTTAGGAATGAGCTGTGGTGCATTTCCTGGACCAGGAGTGGAGCACCACATACTGGCCAACCCAATGAAAGATCTCATCCACACCTCAGCAGCAGGTCATTCGCAGAACATCTTTAACCATTTCAAGGAGAAGTTTCAGCGTCAGTACAGTGACGAAAGGGAGCACGAGGAGAGGGAGCAGGCTTTTCTTCATAATCTCCGGTGAGAGGAACAGTCATAACGTATGACCCGTGGCTTTTTACTATAACCAAGATGATTTGATTAAGCACCTCTTTTCTTGATCTCCATTAAAGGTACGTCCACTCTAAGAACAGAGTAGGGCTGTCCTTTTCTCTTGCTCTGAACTCGCTGTCAGATCGCACCATGTCAGAGCTGGCCACTATGAGGGGAAGGAAAGGAGGCAAGATGCCAAACAGAGGGTTCCCGTTCCCCTCATACAGAGGCGTTCAAGTGCCAGAGTCGTTAGACTGGAGGCTTTATGGTGCGTATGTACAGGGTTTGAAATGGTAAATTGCACGTTTACCCCCTCTGAGAGTAGGTCTATGATGTGTGAGACAGGAGCTGTTCAGAGACATCTATAGGATGCAGAACCATATGAGGGTCTGAATGAGTTAGTTTGGGTTTTTGCACTGCTTTATTACCCCCCCCCCCCCCAAAAATAAATAAATAAATAAATAAAATAAATAACACTCAAAAATACCATCCTACAACCCTTTCTAATGGGGAACTGATGCCTTGAAGTGCTCTTCAAACCTACCAGAATTGCCCAACGATAACTGCAATTCTGTTGCTGCCTCGATCAGCCAGGCTGCTCGTGTTACTGTGTGACTTTTGACTTTTATTTAAGATTCAAACTGACAAACAAACTAGCTGACAGAGACAGCAGTAAAAGATGTACGATTGTGGATTGGTGTTTTTGTTTTTTCTTAAATAAATCTGGTGGTTCTGAATAGAGCAATATAACAGCGTCAGTTTGGGCTGAACACCTGATTAGGCTGTTGGTATAGATTTTATGTTTTTATTCACTAATTTCATGACGTAGAGTGATCCTAAACGGTTGATTCGACGTCAGCATCAGAGTGGGAAGGCTCAGAGTGATTTTTAAAACGGTGAGCGTTGTGGTGAGCCGTTTTCATCTATAACTTACCGTCATACTGGGTTTCACCACAGTGGAGTCATATAATTCAGTCACAGTTCTCTTGTTTTTTTGTTTTATTGTGTAGATTATCTTTTGAACCTAAAACCTATCTGAACGTCGTAGTTAATGCGTCGACTCTGTTCTTACAGGTGCTGTGACTCCAGTGAAGGACCAGGCCATCTGTGGCTCCTGCTGGAGCTTTGCCACCACTGGAACAATAGAGGGCGCACTCTTCCTGAAGGTGAAAAGCAGCTTCCACGCAGTCATTTCCACTGACTGCCACAGTTCCACTGTGTTCAACTGGCATGGCCGTTTCCTTATGCTCTTTGAAACCACAGATGTTCTGCAGGGTGCTTCGTCTGTTCATGTTTTTGTTAATTAGCACTGCAGTAATGTTTGGTGTTAATCTAGCCTTACATCTTTTTTTTAATATTTAAGGAAGTATAGTAAAAGAAAATAAACATTTAGCCAGAGCAAATGCAGTAGTAACCTAGAAAACAGAACCAACTGTGTCAAATGTTTAAACGGCGTAAGAGTGAGATTCGTGGAAAAACAACAAAATGTCAAATAAACATAACCAGTTCAATACAGAATGTTACAACTGAGCAGAAGTATTTAAAGAAATATTTTACAATTCATTTAATCCTAGTTAAGCGTTTTTTGAGAGACTGTTGATGATTTTAACTCAACATCCAAACAAAAAACAAAAGCTCCGTCCCTCAGATTCATGGATGTGCGTTGTGATGGCACATCATTGCAGCTGTCGTCACAGGAGAATATTTTGTAAAACTTTTTTATTTTCGCACATGTGCTTCTAAAAAGACGGATGTTTTGAATTCAGTAACACTGACTTTGATAACCAAGCAAATTGACTCATGATTTTGTTTGTTTATTATAATCGCAATATTGTCCACAAAAATCGCATTATGACTTTTTTCCCCAAATGGTGCAGCCGTAAATACGACTAAAACACTAAATTTGACATAAAAAAAGTGTGATGTATTAGAATATTTTGCTCCTCCTTTTAAGGTGTAACTGCTTCCATTAAGAAAAGCACGGATGAAGTGAGTAGGAGCAGGTCCACAAGACGATTCACTGTGTGACTTGGACTCACATTAAAGAGACTTGACAGTTCTTGCGAATAAATAACACTGAGTGAATGTCAGCGTTGGCCTGGCTCCATCCAGAGCTCAAAGGAATTCCTTTTCCAGTGTTGCCAAGCAACTTGATCCAAACATTGAGCTTATTATGGGATTTACTGCCACCCTACTGAAGTGACCAAGTTCTTTGCCTCTCACACATTCTCTTCATTTTGTCACATTCCCGTTGGTCGGCTAAGTGATGGTTTGATAAAGGAGATCTCTGAGGACGGAGTTGTCAATGTAGTAAAAAAAAAAAAAAAAAAAAAAAAAAAAAATGGAAACGAGCTGAATGAAACGGTCTGTGGAAGAGGACACCGCTTATCATTTGTTTGATTTGGACGGGTTTATGTATTGTTGCGAAGGCCCAGCCGTTCCTCTTTGTGCCTTTGCCAACATGGAGCAAAGCAGCAGGAAGTGACCTGTGTGACGCTGCATCCCTGTCCCCACAGGCAGGTTCATAAACAGAGCCGGTCCCCAGGGGCCCGTCGGAAATTTACATCTTCATGCAACCTGCAGCGAACAGCTGGCAGAAAATATTCATTATTATCTTCACTCTGTTCATTTTCAAACCATCTAGCTCTCTTGGTGTCTTCTTTTTTGTTTTGTTTTTTTTAATGGCTGGTTTTTATTATCTGCATGATCTTAGTCTCCTTTTTCCACTCTTACCTTAAGGTAAAAGTGTGGTGTTGTGTTCCAGAGAATGTCACTCACGCACAATCATGTCTTGCTGTTTTTCAGACGGGCTCCCTGCAGGTCCTGTCTCAGCAGATGCTGGTGGACTGTTCCTGGGGATTTGGGAATAACGGCTGCGATGGAGGCGAGGAGTGGAGGGCATACGAGTGGATCATGAAGCACGGAGGCATCGGGACAACAGAGACTTATGGAGCCTACATGGGAATGGTGAGATTCCAACATGTTACCGTTATTTCGCCTCATTTTTAACTTCTTCCATCTTCTGTTTTTTTTGTTTTTTTTTGTTTTTGTGACGATGGCCTTGTGTGAACGTGCCCTTAGTCTTTCCATTTGGTTTTTAATTTCCATTTAGTTCTGGTTTTGGGGTGGGGGGTGAATGTTTGTTTATTTTGAAGAATTGACTAGTTTTAGTTGCGTTTCTGTTTAGCTTTAGTTTTTCAGGTATTACGAGGAAGGCTTTGATTTATAGAAGCTGTTTTTAAAAAAAAAAAAAAAAAAAAGAAAAAAAAAATTAATTTAATAAAGAAAAAATAAGAAAAAATGGTTACCTTAAAATGAG
>JAPQRN010000003.1:12747766-12761790 GCA_037367275.1 Coranthus polyacanthus
CACACACACACACACACGGGTTCGCAGATTCCCCACGGTCTGCTGACTATACCGCATCTTAAATACCGTTATCATTATTCTACTTTGAAAAGAGGAGTCGATTCTTTTTACACGTGATGTTTGCTGTAATACCTAGTGGATTATAAAGGTTTAACATAATGTATTGAATAACCTTGTACAGCATGTTATTGATTTGCTCTGAAGTCAATAAGCGCTGTCACCTCGGGGCAACAGAGGAAATGGCTGCGCGCCATGGAAACAACGCTTCGCCCTTTAACTTTGCTCTGCTCTCACAGTCTCACATTGTAACACTGGTGATGGTAGTGCTACATCCTAAACATGACCTGTCAGCAACCTCTGAGAGAATCGCTTTCTAAACCGTTGCATAATTTTGCTTTGTGTAACAAAGGACGCAAGGAGTTTGTAATTTGCAACAGAAACATCCCGCTGCCCTTGATCTCTAAGGGTTTGCTCCTTTTATTATTCTCCTCAAACTGAACTGCGCACCCTTGAATCGATCACGTCTGTTCATGTTTTATCTTGCTTGTTCGTACCGCAGTGCTATGTGCAGACAGAGTGGGCCAGATGACGAAGACCTACAATGACATCGATGCTGTCACACGTCTGCTGGAGGAGGTGAGAGGCTCTATTTTTGTCTGTTTTGTGTAATTAAGAGAGGATCTTTTAATCGGTCGAAGTCAGAAGTGAGCGCGTTGTAGAGGAAGCTGTCAACAAATGAAATCTGCACCTGGTGGATTTATTAACCTGGAAATGCACAAAGAGATTAACTTTCTCATTTGAGGCAGTTTGTTCCATTTGGATGATGCTCTGAAAATAACTGAATTCTTTAGAAAAACTTTGATTTCTTTTTGGGGCGAGGAATTATTCATTTAGGTGGTGTGGTCTGGGTGTACATAACAGTACTGCTTCTTTAATGAATAGAAGTAAAACATGGTGAAGTTTAACTTTGACAGTCTGTTGCTGCCGCAGTGTGATGCTTATTGTGGACTCGATGAAGTCTGCTGAGGTCTTTCTTATCAACAGCAGACAATATGGCTGAACAATACTCTAAAACCAGATACTGTAACATTAACGACGTCTTTCCAAACTACTGGAGTTTCTGCCGGTTTGCTCTCGTTTTGACTCGTCAGCTTTGTCACTTTTTTTTGTCTTTCCGCTTTCTAAAAAACAGAAAGAGAGAGATTTGGAGTTGGCTGCGAGGATCGGCCAATCACTCCTCAAGAAGAACAGAACTCTGACTGAGCAGAATGACTATCTGGAGGAACAAGTGGGACAAATCACCGAGGAGGTCTGCACACATACGCACAAGCGCTCATATGACAAAAATACAAGACTGACTTCGCCATGTTTAAAACCCTTTTGGCAAAGTGTGTTGCTCTAGATCGATCTTAAGAAACACGTGTACCCACATTTCCAGGTTGCCCAGTTGCACCATGAGCTGAACCTGAAGGATGAGCTCCTGCAGTTTTACACCAATGCAGCTGAAGAGAGTGAGGACGAGTCCGGCAGCTCCCCAACGTGAGCATCTTCTCTCCGTGACTTTGGGGTGCAAAACAGCGGCGCTCTTAACAGCAGTTTCAGATTGCTTAGATTAACACTCTGCAAAAAAAAAAAAGAGACCTCTACGCATAAGAGGAGAGTTTAACGCTTGTTTTAATTTGTCCAAAGTGGGAAGAAGAGTAAAGTGGAAGCAGCTTCGGGAGGCTTTGTGAGCGACACACTGCAGATGAAACTCAAAGAGCTGGAAGAAGAAAACCTGTCACTCCGATCAGAGGTATCACCGCAAAACAGTTGCAAACTATGATGCCCTTTGTATATATTATGATGCTGTTCGACGGCAGCGTCTGTGTGTGAGTTAGTTGGTAGATGATGGTGGGTTTTGGATGTGTACATGCAGGCAAACCACCTGAAGACAGAGACTGAAACGTATGAAGAAAAAGAACAGCAGCTTGTCAACGACTGTGTAAATGAACTCAGTGAGTACTGTTCCCCTCTCATTCATTGTCTAAACTAAGTGAAACTTCATGCGGACCAAAGTGCAGATTTTATTTGACTTTGTATCTTTCGTCTTTTTAATTCGGACTCTCTGTCGTTGAGCTCAACCTCACTCCTCTGTCTGTCTCGTCAGGGTTGTCCAGTCTCCAGATCTCTGTCATAGCAGAAGAATTGGCTCGTAAGACTGAAGATGCTTCTCGACAGCAAGAGGAGATAACGCATCTCCTGTCGCAGATTGTAGATCTGCAAAAGAAAGCCAAATCTGTGAGTGTAGAGATGTAGAAATGTATTTAAAGTCACGTTACCATTGTTTTCCTATGTGTGTTTTGCTCATTCAGACCTGATGTGCGTTATGTGTAGTATGCGGTGGAGAATGAGGAGCTCTCTCAGCACCTGATGGCAGCTAAAGATGCCCAGAGGCAGCTCACAGCAGAGGTAACTCCCACATCAACACCCGATGTCCTGCTCACTACTACTACTACTTAATGGAGCCCATTTCTACCAGCGCGATGAAGAAAAAGATCCTGTCAAAATAATGAGAAATAAAGAGAGAAACTGAGATACTGAGAGAAAAATAATGACTTGGTATCTTAAAATTATGAGGTACTTTTTCAAAATGACAAGCCATTATTTTGAGATACTATTATTTTGATATCCAAAGTCAGTATTTTGAGACACTAAGAGATAGGAAGTCATTGTTTTGAGAAAGTCTTTCATTATTTTACGACACTAAAACATTATGTTACAATACTAGGTCATTATTTTAAGATACTAAGTCATTATATTGTGATACCAAGTCACTGTTTTGAGAAAGCGTCTCATTATTTTGACTTACGTGGTAGAAATGGACTTCTATAAAAATACAGACGTAGAAGGTCAGATCTTTGTCATACTTGATATCTGTTTGTTTTTGACAGCTCCAGGAGCTGGAGGAGAAGTATTTAGAGTGTATCGAGATGCTGCATGAAGCTCAGGAGGAGCTCAAGAACCTTAGGAACAGAAACTACCCTGCAGGAACTCCCCGACGCTACCATCCGCTGGGACTGTACCCGATGGTGAGGGAGTGTGTGCATGAGTGTCTGCAGAGGTGTATGAATAAGATCATATGTCAATCCTTTCTTTATGAGTTTTTGTGTTGCAGGACTCTCTGGCAGCTGAGATTGAAGGGACGATGAGGAAGGAGTTGAGTCTGGAGGATCCAGAGTGTGAAGAACAGAAGTATGGATGAAGTATTTAATAAAACATTCGGACGACAGGATGTGGTTTGATTTACAACAGAGTCTTATCTGATATTTTGAGAATAAAGAAAAAAAAAAGTTCTAATATTACAAAGTACATTTCAAACATGAATTTTTCACCAGTACAGATTTGACTTGAAATTTGACTGGAAAACTTACCGCAAATGCATCGAAATTAAAAAATAAAAAACAGTAGGTTTTTGACCAACATTAACTGCCTACAGTACAGGCTAATACTCTTGTCCTTGGTTTTGTGTAGGATTCATCGTAAGCGTGTGTTTGAAACGGTTAAGAACGTGAACCAAACAGTCCGTCAGCGTTCACTGACTCCAACCAGCGCCAACATCCCGGGCTCGAACCAGTCTCTGTCGGCTCGTACGTCGCCGCAGTCCAGCGGCCTCTCCACTCCCCACTCCAGCATGTACGGAGGTGACATCAGCGGAGACGGTGCCCTCGACAACAGAACACAAAGCATCCTGATGGAGACGGCATCCAATCAGGAGAGGTGAGGTGGGGGAGTGAGCTCGACAGAGATGCTCAATAAGACCAAAACTGGACATGAAAGTTGATGGAAAAGGAAAGACTTTTGGACGTCAGTGTGTGTCAGAAAGTATCTTTTTAAAGGTGATATTTGCATTCAACAATGAACTCCAACTATCAAGAGTAGGAGCAGTCGTGTACCAGAAAGTCTTCCCTCCAAAGCATCACCACCTCAACACCACTACTCTTAGAATCAGGCCTTTAACTCACTGAAAAAGTGTAACTGGTCTGAACCACATATCAACAAACAGCCAACTTGATATAGTAACACTGTAACTTTATTCCATTATAAGCTAGTGCTGCATATCCAACCCACCAGTCTAGAAGAAATGTTGAAAGTTCCGCATGAAAACCTCCTTTACTCTCTTCCTTTACTCGCTAAAAGTCGTGTGCAGCAGCAGAAAGCAGCGCCAGTGTTAACTCTTGTTTTGCTCACTTATTTTATTTGCCTTATCGCATTTAAATCCAGTAATGCTTCACATTTTGAGCTGTGATAATGTAAAGATTCATTTTTGTCTCGTCCCTGCTCTGGCAGCATCACAGAGGGCAGAGAAAAGAAGGCGAGCGGGGCTGAGGACCTGCGCCTGGCTCTGCGCCGCCTGTCTCTGCGTCGGCAAAACAACCTGAGCGAGAGGCGCTTCTTTGAGGAGGAGAGGGAGCGCAGACGAGGAGGACATGGAGGCCTCCAGGAAGCCCTCGGCCTGGGCCAGGAGAGCGCAATGACCCCCTCTGAAAGCATCATGTCCCTCGGGAACCTCCACCTGTGGGCCTCAAGAGGGCCCTACCTCCCTGACAAACTCCAGATTGTCAAACCGCTCGAAGGTGAGGGAGAAAGGGAGCGCGGAATGAGCGGCAAGGCGGGGAGGAAGTGGGAAGGGGAACGACACCGAGGGGTCGGGGCAAAGAAAGGGAGCAAGCGAGGGTGGGGGACAGAAGGGGAGAGGAGAAGGGAGAGTCGGCACGGGAACACACTGGAGGGGGAAAGGGAGCGAGGGTGGGGATGGGTGAGGAAGACCGGAGCTGGGACAGAGAGGGAGCGAGGGAGGAGGTGGGCCAGAGACCGAGCCGGGAGCAGGAAGATGAGGGGAGCAAGAGAAGTAAAAGAGAGGCCGCTGTCACTCATGCTCTTCAGTTCCTTCTGGTCTCTGATGCACCGCCACAAGTCAGGCAGCTTCGCTTCTCCTCGCACGTATTACAAGGACACGCAGCCCAGAGGCTGGCTGTAGACAGACGAAGAATTGAAATCAGGAGAAAAGACGGAGTGGCGTCTGAAGTCGTTTACTAGTGCTCTTTATCCAAACTTTTGTGAAGTAATAAGAGACAAGGCCTGAAGTTTGGATCTACATAAAGTTGAGGTTTGAAGTTTCCATACAACTTATCTAAATGCACAAACACAATTCTGAACATTTCATTTCAATACATATTGAACAAAAACGGCTTTATTTCGTTGGTGTGAAATTTCAGATTAATAGCAGAGAGAACTTTTAATTTCACATTCTCAGAGGGAGAGTTCACACACAGCTCACTGTGTCTTTAAACAGCTGTGGACCTTCTGGAAAACTGATGTCATGACTTTAGGAACTTTCGATTGAATAGAGGCGCTGTACGGTCAGAACGTCATAACAAAGCAAGACTAAAGTTTGCAAAAGAGCACTGTGAGAAGGAAGTTACATTTTGGAAGGATGTTCTCTGGTCAGATGAGATGAGAACATTGCGTATGGAGGAGGAACGGTGAGGCTTGTAACCCAAAAAACCCCCCAAAAAACAACCCCACCACCGTGATGTTGGAGCATCACGTTGTGGGGTTGTTTTACCTGCAGAGGGACTCGTGCGCTTCATAAAACCGATGGCATCGTTTCCAACTTCGTCTCAAGACATGAAGTTAAAGCTTGGATGCAAATGGGTCTTTGAGCAGGACAATGATCCTCAACAGTTAGGAGTAGTCATCGCAAAGCCCCGCTCTTAATCCAGTTGTACATCTGAAAGTTTGAATGCATTTAGCCAAGGTGTGCTGTATGTAAACTTCCAACCTCAACTGTGTGATCAATGTCTGTTTTGAAAGTGTAAATACAAAACTAAGCAGCAGATAGATTCAGTCGTGTTGGTGTTTGACTTTGACAGATGAAACAGAGCAGCTAATGTGGCATTGATTATTGAGGTGTGTCCTGAAGCGAGTTCAGTACTCACTGTGGTTCAGTATTGATTTAACTTGTAAAAGTAGGTGCCGCTTGCCTCTGCTGCCCTCTGCTGGTATTACGGATTCCTTGACATAAAGGAGAGACCCCATTATTATTTTGTTTACATAGATATATTGTTTTTGTGTTTACACCTTCTCATGTCATCTTTATCTATAACTCTCATTTTAATCTTAATGTTCTCTTCTTATTCCACTGTCTTTCTTTGTTTTTTATATTATGTTTTCGTTCATTTGTCTGCTGTCTTCATTCACTTTCATGCTTCAGTCTATATTTTTCGAATTCACTGTCAACCAATAAAAATCTTTATGTCTTTCTGTCTTCCATTTTTTTTTGTTTTCATCTTCTTTCTCTCTGTTTGTAGCATCTCTGTTCATTCTCATGACTGAGGGTCGTTCTGTAACGTGTCCTTCCAGTTAGTCTGTATGTCTTCTGTGCTTATGGAAACTCGAAGGTGCCGTGTCAAAGATTTAGAAGACATTTTTGCAGTATTTGCAGAAATTGAATATAATATCCATATTTTTTAGAATAATCACTGAAAAATAGGACTTCTTTTGTTTTTGATACCTTAGAATGATGTGTTTCTATCTACAGAGGAAGCAGGTCTTCTTCCTCAGCATCTACCACGTTTCTTCAGTAGCTCAGAATGGACAAACCAAACACATTTTTACTGCCCACTGTAGTCTCTCCTACCTGCTTGGACTGGGAAGGTGAGGCGAGTTATTCACTTAGTTGCAATCTGCAACCTCACCACCAGATGCCACTAAATCCTACACAGTGACTTTGCAATAACTTATTTTAATTCATGCATTTAAAGGTTGCAGTATGTAAGATTTATGTTTGCTCGTGTGAAATTTGTGTTGGAGTCTGTTTTGGGCTGGATTCAGTCATTTGGTGATGTTAGCTAAATCCATTTCTAAGCTAACCTCGTCTCGGTTGCCTACATCCATGATAACATCCTGTACACTGATTTATACGTAGAGGACTTGGGTCGGTTTTCTGTGAAAATCCTGATGTTCACTCCCAGGTGCCTCAGTGTCTCTTCTTCTCCTCTACAGTGGCAACACTACCTACCATTAACTTTGAAATGCAGTTAGCTAACGTTAATGTGAACTACTATTCACATAGCGAGGTCTAGGTTGTTTCAGTTCCTCTCCTTCTCCCCAACTGGGGAATTGGGTCTAGGTTGACGAGTGACTTATTTAATATTACTTGTAATAGTTAGCAACGCTATCAAGCCCTTTCAGGAAAGTGCAAAAGCGTATTGTTTATTACGCTGATAAAAGTACATGCCAAATTTGAATATATCAAAGTGTTGCTTCCATATTTTACTTGTCTGCCCTTGAAGATTTTTAAGGATTTGTCAAGTATAGAGCAGTCTCATTCATGTTTCTCCACCAGGCTCTGCCACCCTGCACCACTGGCAGCAGTTAGCCCAGCCTCACCTCGGGGTGATTCTAGACGCCAGGCCAGGAGTCGTCCCCAAGGGCTACAGACCCCTCGAACTAGAGCTGGAACAGGTGTGTCTCTGACACAGAATTCATATTTACAATTTTTTCAAGTGCACTTGGTTTGTTACAAAATATGCTTCTTAATGACATCTTCATTTGCATTGCAGTATTTAAAAAGTTCGATTTTTACAATTTTTACTAGCATATTTGCCTACACTAATCATTCTGTAAACTCTAAATCTGGATCATTCATTCCACTTTTACTGAAGCGGATATCAACTCCCACTCCTCCTCAGTTTCAGCGAAATCAGACTGTGTGGATGTACAACAAAATGCTCCAAGATTTCTTTCTGTTTTTTTTATTTCTCGATTAAATCCAATTCCTCCTTCATACTTCCACTTCCCAGCTGCTTCTCATATCAGCATGCTGGGAGAGAGCAGGGATGAATGTAATACATACACACGTTCAGAGGACAATTTATCTTTATTTAGTATGTAACATTTACTGTAGCACTAACCCTAATCATTGTACATGCGTGTATCTAAGCTTCGAACTATTTTCCTGTGCCACGCTGCATTCCCTGCAGGTCTGTCCATGGGGCGGCTTTGAGGAGGATGAACCAGGAGAGCAGTACTTCCAGAGTCTGCCCACCTCGTCAGCTTCTGCCTCTCCCGCTGTGCCCACCACCTCCAGCTCTGCTGACCCCAACGTGGGACAGCCTCCGCCCAGCCTCGCTCCACCCTCACCCCAGTCTCCAAATCCATCGCCACATCTTAGCAACACTGACGCTCTGGGTGAGGACAGACTCTATATTCATGCGTATTTACATGTTCTGTTCTTCTATCACATGATGTATTTTGACAATTTATCGCGGTAATCTTCTTAATCAGCCGTTTACCCGTGTTTCTTTTTGTGATTTCTAGCTGCATACTATCCAGGTAAATGCATGGCCCACACTAGTTCTACGTACACTTTCACAACCTGTCGCATCCTCCACCCGACTGATGAGCAGACTCGGGTCACACCAAGGTAAGCAACAGAACCATCAGACTGTGTCTAGTTCAGGTTAAGAGTTTAGAATCAAAGTCAACTTTTTTGTGAATCTTCCCCTTGAGTTCACCTAGTTTTTTTTCTTTGAGTTTTACAAAGTTTTGCCTTTGTGATGGACTACATACAATACATGTTTCCACTGTGTGATGGGCTTTCACAGATGTTCACAGTAGTATTAACTGCCATTTGTGGATGTAACTACATATTGTGCTGCTTGATGAAGGTGTGTCAAAGAAACACTGAGCCCATGTGTTCTACTACTTATAGATAAATGATACGTGTTCAACTTACTGGAACATACATGATTTTTCTCATGTATTTGAGGGCAAGCTGGTGACCCCTCGGCCCATCTTTGCTCCTGAAGTACTTGGCCTTTCCTGGATGCTGCTTCTGTACCAAATCATGATCAGATGTTTCAAATCACATCGTCATTCAAAGTTTTTACTTCATTACTAGTCCAAAATGACCCCTGTCCTTTTTTTGTAGTGTGCTGCAGGCCTGAACGGCTGGAACAAATAAAATTAAATCGACCAAATATTAAATGTCTTGTTTTCTGCAATTGAATACATTTAGAGTAAATTTAGAAATCATTGCTTTCTGTTTTTATGAACATTCTCCATGCTGTTTCAACTTTTTCTAATTTGAGGTCGAAAGATCTGTCGTGTGCTTCACAAGGATCCACATTTTTCTTTTCTCTTTAATGACACATGCTGTATAAAGTATTAAACTGAGTATTTCCAAGCAGAAAGCTGTTGTCTAGAAAGCAGGAAAGTATTATGTAAATACTACATGAACGTGCTTATGGCTTGAACAAATACAATTCCTTTGGTCACAACAAATCATTAGTTAAAGTCGATGAAATCAGCATAAAGTACCAGCTTTAGTGCTGATTTTCTTTATCCATTCTCTCACTTTCCAGCCTGAACCCAGTCCCAGCGTCGTCTTCGTGCGTGATGACCAGCTCTCTGTTGGGTACTCCTGCTGCTACGCCTTGCACACCACGCAGGCTCAGTCTCCGGCCGTCTGAATCTTCAACTAACCTCAGGCAAGGCTTCAAATACAGAAAATGACCTCATTTTACACTACAATTGACTTTCTACCTTCTTGTGTATGCAACAAAGAGACACACCAGTTATCTTGTATCCAGCAAGTAGATCTGGAAATAATAAATGTAGGAGATATGAGAAGATTCATATCTTCTGATATTATGGATATTAGTTTGCAGAGTTGATGGATAATATGTTATCCATTCTCACTGTTTCTGCAGAGATGCAACACGCACCACCAGCACCTCCCTGGGGTTAGTGCGCCTTCTGCAGGAGCGAGGGATCTCAGCAGCGATGTATCACCATAACCAGGAGTACAGTCAGAGCAGCGGAGGAGTCTTACTCAGCACCTCAGTCGCCCCTAACAGAACACCCATCCCTATGCGCCCCTCTACTCCACCCAACTCCCCCACAGGACAGGGGGCTTCAGCTGTGCCGACGCCCGCGGGCTTCGACTTCAAGAGCCCCTCTTACGACAACTTCCTGGCGTCCAAACCAGCCCGTTCCATTCTGAAGGAGGTGACGGGGGCGGTGAGAGGCCGGCAGAGAGGGAGGGACTGCGAAAGCCAGACTGATGTTAGCGTGTCAGTTCACAACCTCAACCTGCTGGACAAGGTGAAGCGGCTCGGTGTGTCTGGAGCTCCAGGAGGCAGAGCAGTAAGTCCCGGCCCCATCCTGGGACCTCTGGGCGGGCTGCGGAGATCCGGCTCCCCTTTTGGGCCTGATGGAATAAGGAGGAACCGGAGTTATCCAGCCATGGTTGGAGCCAGCATGGCCATGAAGGCCCCGGGGCCCCAGGAGTAGCCTAGATTGCTGGGTTTCCATGACTTGGGCAGGGCTACGGACTGGCTGTTGAACAGTCACCTGGAGCCCAAACACTGTCCGACACTGTTCATACTGTACGACAAAAACATGGCACTGCTGAACAGTTTCTTATCACTACTGAATTACACGCTGATACTATCCACTTTACAGTGCTTGACTCATTCTTCAAGTATAAGCAAAATTACTTTAAGGGTCAGTTCACCAAAAATATTTTTAAAAAGTCTTATCCCTAATCTAGCCTTGTAGATAGTTTGGTATGTCCAGATTTTAAGATACTGATGGGAGACTTCTTTGAGCTTTGGCCCATCCCTAGTTCAATGAGGGACAAAGAAGTTTCAGTCACGTTCTTCCTAAATTCAAAGGTGCAGTGTTTAGGATTTAGGGGGATCTTTTGTTTTAGTTATTTTTTAGGATTTAGTTGTTTTGCTGCGTGAATTGCTACCTACAGTGGCCACGTTTTTGGCGGTTCTTCCCACTTGGACGATCAGACGAGAGGTATGCAGTTGGTTGCAACATCACCACTAGATGACGCTAAATCCTACACACTGCACCTTTTAAGAACTTACATTTGAAAACTTAAGCAGGAACTTGTATTTTCAGAAACCATCACAACAGATTGTCCACCGTACTGATATCACCAGATTTCATTGGAACTATTTAAAGAATTACCTTAAATGACATAGCTGACTCTATTCTCAAGCCTGGACATTAAATATGGAGCTAACAAACCACGACAGATATTGAAACCCAACTAGCAACATGTATCTCATTTGTTGTAGAAGACACTTTTGTTCAAAGTCCTCACTGGTTACCTGACAAATCCCTATGCCACGGTTTAATACCAAGAACAACACACATATAGGATATTTATATTGCTTTTAGTAATTGTTAATCAAAACTCATGTAACATTACAATTATTGAACTTTAAAGGTTAAATCTTGGACAAAGTCTTGCTACATAGCTAGTTTCCCCAAGCTTACCTGTGTAGTCTTAATGCTAAGCTAGGCTCGCTAATTAAAATAAGCCAGGTTAATTTGGTTCTAGCTCTTTATTTATAATACATAAATAATGTTAAATCTTTCCAAATGAAAGCTGCTGATATCTCTGCTTTATCCAAAGTAATTGAACTTCAATTTCCAAAACGCTAGTCCTGGATATTAAAGTTAAAAATGTGAGTTTTTGTCCATTCACTTCCTCTGTATTTTGGACAGAGACAGAAAAATCTGATGACATGAAGACCAAGCAACCCTTTAGCTAAATATCTCAAAGAGAGATATTGGAATATGTGTCTGGTAAAAATCCACAAACTATGCAGTCAAAGCTGCGAATATCTCCCACTGCTGTCCTCTCATATCCCCGCTTTGGAGACTGACTCTGCTGGCTAGATGTAGTACTCCCACTCTTACCTTTTTAAAAACACATCCGCAAAAAATCCCACACACGTTCAGACTTAAACAGGTGCAATCTGTCAAATCTGCCATCAGGCTAGATGGCTCTTTGTAGTTGCTGTAGCACTGAACCATGGCTTTCTTCTTCTCCGCTGTCTGAATTAAGATCCAACTTTTCTAAACCATTCAGAAAGTACACCAAATACATGAAAATATGTCATCCTTAAGGTTGAACCCTTTTTTTCACCCTGAATCCCTCTTGAAGTGATTAGGTGCGATTCTGACAAGTCACTTTCACTTTGAACTGCATAGATTTTATGTCAGTATTAAAGATGCTTTGGTTTTGTTCCCTAATTGGCCATTAGACTGAGAAGTTGATGGTGCTTCCATGGAGCTGGACAGATCAATAAGCTAAAGCCGCAGCTTAGAAAGAGGACAAAGACGGGAAGAGACATCGTCCTCCGGGTTTTGTTGTTGAAAATGAAGTTAATAGTGCCTGAACCGTGTGTTTGATGATTTATGTTGTCTTTGTGTTGAGAAGGAGCCGTCACCACCACTGTTTCACTTGTTTGAATTTATTTAATATGTTTTCATAGAAATTGCGTTGTCTCACATGTGCTCACTGTATATACAGTAACACTGTTCACTGACACATTATTGTCAGTAATGACATGCTTATAAATTAACTGTTATGTGTAGAACATAACCAACAACAACAACAACAGACTGCTGCAAGTGATGAGGAGCGCATGTAATCAGGGTTTTTCCAAATAAAATTCAGCCATCAAACAATAACTTCCCTTTGTGATTTCTTCCTCCGTTATCCAATATCTTCTTTTTTTTTTTTTCCGTATAGATGAAAACATGACTCATTCCACACCGGGTCAATCATACAGCCCTCCTCCAGCAGATGGTGCTCAAGAATAGCTCAGCGTAGGAAATTGTGAGCACGTGAAGTACATTTGTCCGTCGGTCTGTCCACACTGGCACAGTCGTCATCCATTACCCGTTTGCCATCTGCATGTGTTGTGCTATGAGGGACATGATGGGAAATGCTTATTAAAAGCAGGTTGAACGAGAGGTAAGCAATCAGAAAAAAATGCCACTATGGCAGCCAGAACCGGGGGGTCTAATGAGAAGATACTGGTTTTTAAATGTCACTGTGTTTTTCTGTCCTGGTAATTACAATATCAAATCAACCATCATACGCACTGAAACGCAGTTTTAGGGTCAAATCGATCAATCTTGCAGCACCTTTCACACAGTTTAATGCGTTCAAAGCCAGAATAAGACTGAGCACGTGTGGAAAAAGTGTGAAGTAAAACTAGATTTAAAAACTAAAGTCATACAAACAATCCATGAGGGAGTGAAATAAAAAAAGCTAGAGTAAAATACTAGATAGAATAAAAAGAAAACAACATAAAAACACAATGGAATAGATTCAAACTTTGCAGCATATATACAGTAAAATGGCCAGTAAAAAAGAGGAAAACAATACAATTTTACATCATAAATACAATGAAATAAGCGAATAAAATAAGGTAAACTATATGTCTGTAAACTATGCTTTAGGCTGAAGAGGTAGGTTTTAATTTTACGTTTAAAGACTTTCTCAAAGGGTTTCTTGTGCTGTTTCCTCTTGAATAAATGTGATGTGGACGTGATCCCTGACCCTCTCCATCAACGCCAAGCAATCATGTTTAACCTGGACTTCAGTTGCAACTAAGCTATTGCATTAAATTCATATTCAGTCATGTTTTTCTAAAAGATAAAGTGATGCGGAGGTTGTATGCAGACGTAGCTTGTAATAGTTTTGCATTTCTTATTACTTTTTTTGACTTTTTGTTTTCAATTTAAATTTAGCTTTAATCAGTTTTTAAAGTAGTTTTGCTAGTTTGGTTTTCTTTGTTGATAATAAGCTTGGTTTAGACATTAATTGTCCCAAGAAGAAGAATCCTAATGACTTTAGTGACCACATGACGTTTCATTTTCATTACTGTGCCACTGACTTTTGTGGTTTTTAATCAAATGCATCAGACTGCCATTGCTATGAACTGTCATATTCCCTTTTAGATCTACTTTTTAAACCTTTGTCCATTATCATTACCGTACTTTCAGTATCTATGAACAAATTTCCTCTCAGCTGGTCTCACTCTTCTGCTTGTTTACCAACTATTTTTCTACTTCAACGTCCAATATGTAAAATTTGCACAGGCTCTACGTGAAGTTTGTGTTGGCGTCTGCGATGTTCTGGTATATGGTTCTGTTGTGCT
>JAPQRN010000003.1:12788062-12811990 GCA_037367275.1 Coranthus polyacanthus
CACACACACACACTCAGACTGACAGGTATACACAGCTCCCAGTTTATTGCATATGGATGTAACCGGCCCCAGGCCCTACTGAAATACACTATGCATGGTATGCGTGTGTGCTTCTATGAATCATAATGAATATTTCATATTTGGCATGCCTTGTCTGGATAAGCAGATGGTACCTCTACTGCCTGTCTCCTGTGCACCTGGACCCTCTTCACGCATTAGCATTTAAGAATTACGAGACCCTCTTTTTCTCCTCTGTCTCCATGTCCCTCTGTCTCTTATCTTTCTCCATCTCTGGTTAAAGAGGGGTATGTACTCACTGTTCAGGAAAAGTCTGATTAGTTGGGCATGACGACATGAGATCAGCTGCTCAACTGCTTCCTGATTTCCACTGCATGTTTATTGTGACTCCGAAATGAGATCTGTCCTAAATAGTGTACATAAACATTTAAAAAATGCACCACTTTCATCACCCAAAAAGTACTGTAGCAACCAATGATCTTTTTGCATTTACAACTGGCTTCGGTTGTTGGTTGACGGTCAAATCAAGTGCTGCATCATATGTTAGATATTTTACAAAAAGTGTGCCTTAGAAAATTGAACCCAATAAGCTGTTCTGGCTATAAAACTAAGCTCAAATTAAAAAGTAAGAATGTCACTGTAAAATCTCTCTTTGAGTGGACATGCACGGCATTGGTTGTTGATGGAGATATATTCATGTGCAGAGTCACTATTATCCTTTCCACAGGCATCCCATTAGTCAGCCATGTGGTCCGCAGGATGCCAAAGTAAAAAAAAAAAAATTACAACCTGAATCTACAGAGAATCCCACAGAGATGTCGCCAAATGCAAGAGGCAGCACAAAAGCTTGACAGACGATATCAGAGGAGCCAAGCCGCCCATCTCCCAGATGGCTACATCTCCAAGCAGTTAGGGGGGGCTGTATTCTTAAAAATACCTTGAAGAAGTAATGAAAGCTCTGTCGCTGCAAGAAAACCTATTTAATTGTGATATTCATGTCTATGGGAGAGTGTAAATCTGGTTAAATTCCAATTTCTTGCCAGTATCTTATGAACTTTTGATATGTTTATTGGTGTTTTCCAGATTTTCTTTTTTACAGACCTTGTGACTTGTGTTTTTTTAAAGTTTCATTATATAGACTGTATAAATGAAGTGGATGGACTTACCATTGGTTTTCAAGTTATTGCTTGTGTCAGGGACCAAACACAGGAATTAAAGTTTGAACAGAAAAATATATTCAAAAGCATACAAACAAAGACAATTGAAATGATAGCGATTATTGGGGGTGGATAACATATGCCATAACTCTAACTCAATATAAAGAAATCCCCCTGTGTAAGCAGAGCTGGACCCAGTCCTTGGCATGGGTCTCAGCACAAAGTCTGGCTCCACCTGCTGCACCATCATTTGCCAGACAAAGGAAAGGAAGGCAAAGACAAAGAAAAAAAAATTATGTAACTCAATCAAAGCAAATGTGACGAAACAATGTGTTCCCTACATGTACATCTAGAAACAATGTTTGTCAAAAGTTCTAATGTACAAAATTCTAAAGCAAACAAACTAATGTGCTTTTATGTAAGGTTTAAGTGACTGCAAACAAAAAAATAAGTAAACGTGTTGATGTGGGTGAGTATGACCTTCTGACCTTTAATGTGTGGCTCTAGCCACCACACACACCCTCCACTGAACACTCGCTGGGACAGTGGGAAAGGTAGCCAGCTGGAGAATTCTGCTTCTCGGGGATGTAATGGACCTCAAACTTGGAGGGCTGCATCGCCAGGTAGCAGCAGGTTATTCTGCTGTTTGAATCCTTTGTCCTCTTCAGCCACTTCAAAGCTTTATGATCCGTTTCCAGGATGAACTGCCTTCCCAAAAGGTAGTATTTGAGGGAGTCCGGGGCCTATTTAACAGCCAAGCATTCCTTTTCCATAGTAGAATAACAACTCTCCCTGGGGTAGAACTTATTATTGGCTTATGAAGGTGACAGGATGACGGTCTTCTGGCAGCACTTGGAGGAACACTGCAGCAAGACCACGAGACAAGGCATCAGTTTGCAAGACAAAAGGCTGTTGGAAATCAGGGTAGTGTAACACAGGATGCCCACTCAAGGCCTGCTGGATGTCTTTAAAAGCACCCCTTGTCTCCTGATTAATCATGTATGTAAGCGGTTAGGAATAAATCTGTGGTACCAACCTGCCATGCCAAGAAGAGATTTGAGCTGTTTCCTAGGCAGTCAATGAGGTCATCACTGTGAAGTGTTGGCGGTGTTGGATAGGAATCAGATTTCAAAATAGAATTCAGGTAACGGAAATCTATACAAAACCCGATTGTGCCATCTTTCTTTAGGACAAGAACAATAGGGTTGCACCACTCACTCTGGGAGACTTCAGTGATGCCAAGAGAAAGCATCAGGTCACTTTTAGGTATCCTATAGCTCATACGCTTGACAACAGCATCCTCTTTCAAGATGATATCATGTGTTATTACATCAGTATCATCATCAGTATGGTTTCGCTTGAGCGCAGAGGCTGATGGGAGAGGTAAATATTGTTCTTCCACCTCATCTTCATCTGCATCACTCCTGTTGAACAACAATGGTTTCTCCTCTGGACCCACTCCTTTAGCAAGTTGACGTGGAGAACCTGAGTGGAACGGCTCTGACCTGGTGTAGGGATTTTAGACGAATTAATCCTGAACCTGTCTTGCTGTCTTTTCACCCAAAGTTCCAAATGTAACGTATGACTTAACAAAAAAACAGATGTGAGGTCAGGAGAAAGGACAGCAAGAGCAAGCGTGATTACATCTAGTGTGTTTTACTTCCAGGCTTAAATAGATGCGTTTTAACAGACAGATATTTGGCTTCTGCTAATGCTGAGGTCACTGCTGTTTTTCAGAGTAGCCTCTGTGACCTCTACTCTGACCCATTCAATTGACTTATATTGCCATAATGGAGGAACAGCAAGGGTGAAATGACTCTCACGCGCACACACCGAGTTGTATCACAAACCCAGCGACGAGGTTATTAGATATTATTTTACCCTCAATAATTTATGAAAGTCATTTTGTGTGAATCCTAATGGCTTTGGTGAACATCTGGATGTTCCAGCCATCAAGGTTATTTCAGTTTAAATTGGATCATTTATTTTTCTGGGGAAAATAAAAACCTATTAGTTGTTCCCCAGATGTCCTTTCGAGAATGGCCGTGATTTCGTTTCGAGGTATTTAAAAACATCCCAAAAGAAACCCATATATCACTAAAGCGTCGCTAGATTAAATGTATAGATCAGCCTTTGCAATAAATGACCATTTACGTCCAGATGACTGTTCCCTTGACTGAAGCATGTGTGTTTAAGAGGGAGCATTTTTCTAATGCGGTGGGCAGTGAAAGCCCTTCAGATGTCGATCCAAGCAGCACCTTCAGGAGATCTCTAAAATACCTTTAATAATGAGACTATATCTCAAATGTTTTGTGTTATATTGGGGAAAAGCCTCTCAGACATATTAGTTGTCATTTGAGTGGGAGCTGCACACTGTAATGTTCAGAAGAGGGGGTTATCAGCTCTATAGGACACGGTGGTGAAAATTGACATGAGAGCACTTAAGACCAAAACTCAATCTGCTCCAATGATTGGCTGTTAATTAGAAAGAGGAAACGATAACATCTGTCTGTCTGGAGCCACGTCCGTCACTCCATCCGCCCCTGATGATTTGTTCTGTTGCTGGAAAGAGAAAACAGCCATAACAACACAAAGATGATCAAAGAACTGACTTTTGACTTGTTGTTCATACATTTCTAATGGGAAAACTTCAAGTGATCTTTCTGAAATGTCTTACTATCTACTACTCGCATACTGATTCTGATCAAGTAGTACGAGATGAACTTGAAAATGTGGAGTATGCCAAAGGTACTCACGACGTACTACACTTGCCACATTTCCAAGCATCCCACTTGATTTATCTGCATTATGTATCCCACAATGCATTACAGTCGTTCTCCAGCTCAGGATAGTCAGGCATAAAAGGTCGATGCCTCGAAAGGTCAGAGCGACTTCAAGTGTAGGTTCCTAAAATTGCTGTTGTACAATTTGTGGTTTCATATTTTCATACATTCTCATAATTTCACATTTCCATCTGCAAGAAATACTTCTGTAAAAAACTTCTGTAAACATCTGCCAGGTAATCGTTTCCATGGTGATAATAATAATATGCTACAGTACTGTGCAAAAGTCTCAGGCCACCTTTAGCTGTTTTTGCAGGGTTGAAAAAAACAAAAAAAACAAAACACATATGTACATATGTACATACAAAAATCAGAACTACAGGCGAAATTTGACAAAAGTCAACGTCACTCAATGCTTTTATTATACTAGCAAACCCTGTAAGGTCACTGGGTCATTGTTTTTGTTTTGCAGCACCAGTCAGCTCTTTTCAGCTTTCATTTATAAAAACACAAATAGATAAACAAACATAATGTTGGCTCGCCACATAAAATAACTTAATTGTCAACATTTTAAATGTTTAACGTTACCCTAGAGCATTTCCAAGCTGACAATGTAATCATAATGCCATGGCATTTGGTGTTTTTACTGCAGGCCTGTTGAGAGATTTACAGAGAGATTTCAAACCCTGTGTTCTTGTATGTAAATCAGACACACATCAGAAATGCACTAAAGCCCCCCCCCCCCAGCAGCCTCACGCTGCTTGTCCTCGTTGCTGACAGTCCAGACAGCAGTGAAGCTTCTAATCTCTCTATCCTTGTCATGATCGGCTTGATGGATGCATCCACCATCACCACAAATAAAAATACTACAGCCTTGAGATAAACACGGCAGCATATGGCTGTTTCTCTGCTGTTTCAGGGGTATCAGTGCATCAGAGAGGCTGGCGTATTGTGGAAAGTTATCACTCTGCTTCAGCTTCACTGTTAGGGTTTGCAGTTGAAAAATGGGCTTTGTCCCTTGTTATTTTCCAACATCAAACATACCTCCAGCTCGAAAAGGGCTCGTGAGTTGTGAAAAGTCAAATAGTCGTTGCGGTAATGACATTTATTCTTAGCTGAAAGTCTCCATGTCTTTATTTATGTATGCCTGCGGACCTTTATAGTGACATGTGCTTAGGAAGTCTCTCTGGTCTTAATTAAAGTTTGTATTCGCAAGTTCCGATACAGAGGGAAAGAGAAGGAGAAAAGGGAATAAAGAAAAGGACTCTAGAGGGGAAAAGACAGAGGTGGGGACAAGGGAAAATGTTGAGAAGAAATGAGAGAAGATTTGCACTTCAAATGCACTTGTGTCATTCTCCTCCGCTATTAAATAGAGTGTGGAGGTGAAAGGAGAACTGTTTAAATGTATTAAACTGAAAAACCAAAGCCCACTACGGGTAAAGGCAATGAAGTGTGATGTCTGAATATTCCTCGAACCGTGAGGTGTATAATTATGTTTGCAGCTCGAACTGGTAATCACAAATAGATGGCCACAGTGTCAGCGGTTTCAAGGATGGAGAAGGAGAGTAGAAATACACATGGGTTAGGGTACTTTCAATGTAATAGAACTCATAAACTGTAAACCCTCTTGTTTTCAGAAACACCAACTTCTCCCCGAGACATAAAATGTAATAGTAAGAACCATGTTGACGTATGTCTGTCTGCGAAACTGTTCATTTTCTGTGTGGCTTCTTTTACGCCTGTTTAAAGATGATCAGGAGGAGAACAATCAGAGAAACAACACAGTATTGTTAACCTCGTACATTTTTAATGCGCGCAGCTTCAATATTTGATGGGGCGAGAGGCTTCACAGATATTGTGGCGTCAAGTCTCAGTTTTGGAAAAGTACGTTTGCATTTGCTGTGCCGAGACACAGGAAACGAAACGAGAACCTGAGAGAAAGGACAAACTGCGCCGATTTTCAAGGCGAAAACTTTTTTAATTTCCACCGTGTCTCCTTTCTCTGCAGTAGAAAGACACTGCTCTCCAGTTAAACACGTCCATAAATGCATCTACAGAGGGATATAAAGCCTTCCCCTAATAACAATAAAGAGCTGATAATCCTATTTGATTTCTGTGTTGAACTGGTGATGTACCATTTAATCGATCATCAATGTGTTATGCCAATAGCACAGTGTTTGCTGTACTCAGTTGGTATTGACTAAATCAATGACCCAGCAGAAGCAACAGCGCCTTCCCAGCCTTTTTATCTCTGTATCTGATGCCTTTTAAATGTTGCGCACACATCATTCAACCTAGAATGATTTTCTAGGTTGATGTTTGTCTACGTTGTGAATGAGACTTCAACTTATCCATCCATGTCATGCATAATAGCTTTGTCCATACACTGTATAAAGGAAGCCGGTTGCAGCCACCGTGACGTCACCCAGGAGTTTGTGGACGACATTTTGAACCCTTTGGCCGTCAGTTTTTTTGGCCATCATCATTTTGACTTTTTGGAGCTTTAAGTGACCATATTTGGGAAAGAAGGTGGAACTGGTGAAGCGCGAGGGCTGATTGGTGAATTTTAATCTAACAAACTGACCCTTTAAAAAGACACGGTCACTGTGGATTACGGTAAACATCGGCCAAAGAGCATTTTTGACGACCTCAATCAACTCGAAAGTTATGTTACTGATCTCTAAAGCATTAGTAAAAGATTTATTCCTCATTAATAAAAGAATCGGTTTTAACTGTCAAAGCATTTCTAAAGACTGACTTATTGCTGCTGTCATATTGTTACTTTTAAGAAGAAGTAAAAAGTGTTGACATGGAACACAGTTTTTGTGTGTGTGTGAAATATCACGACAGCAGTTATAATGGATGCGTGGATAGTTTGAACATTCATGGTCCCCAGATCTCACAATTACCCAGTGCATTCCTCCAAAGCCAATCAGAGATTCGAAGTAAAGAGCCCAGAATTCGCACCCCACATGAAACAAACTTTGATGCACTTTGCCACTGGGTTTTCTGCTGTCGTCAGAGAAGAAGAAATCCGATTGTTCAAATGGAAAACTTGATGAATGTGCGAGTGGGCGATAAAGGGAAAGACAGAAACCAGTGGGGTGTTACAGCAAGAGAAGACAGCGGGTGATGTACAGTTCGTTGCAGGTGTTTGACCCATTTATGTAATGACAAACACGTATACCTTTTAACACAGCGTGGGAATTTAAATTTTTCAAATGCATATAGAAGCTCGGCTCCCCTCTGGCTCTTCTCACTTGTGATACATGTGTGCGAAAGAAGGGAGGAAGACATGAAGAATTAATACATAACCAGATTATCATATTGACAACGGCAAACTTGTTATGCTTGACTGACTTTTAGGGGGTTCATGTAAAAACAAGAGGAGTTAGGGATTGACAAATTGGCTGGTGAAATTCAGAAAAAACACAGACACATGGTGAAACTAAACCAGTCTCTGGAGAGACTAGAGCTTTGCTTGAAGGAAAACATATGCCAAAATAAACCAATTAATCAATAGATGAATATTTACACTTAGAAAAAGAAGGATATATGTTTTGCTTTGGAACAAGCTTCAACGGTACCTTAAATATATGCATTTATCTGCAGTTATCTGACTCTATTCACTAAAGAAATGGAAGTTTCTAGAAAGAACATATCAAGACATTTTCTTTCTCGTCATATTCCTCTCTGGCTATTTGTCTCTATGCCACGCATATACACGCATGAAAGGACTCAAATTTCTGGACAGGAATGAGCTATATCTGCGCAGGAGAGGCGGTGATCCGCAGTCAGTCTGATTTTGCAGGGAGGATGCACGGGACAGACGGATGGGCAATTTGCTCCAGCGAACACAGTGCCCAGAACAGAGCAGAGGTCAACGAGCTCTCACATAGCTCCGTCTTTCATCTGTCGCTTTGTATGGATATCAGTCCGCTGCCTGCTGCTGTATGATGGCGTGGTCAGGTGTGCGTGTCTGATAAACTTCTCTGATGCATGATGACTGAGTGGACCATGTGTTCCACGGTCACCTCTGACAAAACCTGAGGTTACAAGGCTGCAGCGAGTCTACAATCCCGCCATTCGTTTCCCTAAAAAATGATTGACGGTGCTGTTATAGTGGGGTTGCCATGACTGCCTGAGAGGAAGGGAGGAAGATCAAGATGTCACGATCCAATTCAACTGTGGATATAATTAATCAGAGGGCATCAAGTAGTGCGGATGGCTATAAGTAACCACACGTCATCCAAACTCATCCCAGTTTTCTTCAAACCGGGTTCACCAAAAAAAAAAAAAAAAAACAAAAAACTACCGGGCAGAGCTTCCGTCTTCTGGAAGAAAATGACTCAGCGTGTCACCTCGATCTGTCACGTCAGAAAAGTGGGCTTCATCTTTTGAGCTCAGTCAGTTGTTTCCATTGAGTATCGCTGTGGTTTCTCTGGCAAAGCGTGTGCATGCGTATCTCAAGGTGCACGATGTGGAAGTGCTTATGCGCAAGTGTGTGCAAGTGGGTCAGAGTGATTTCAAATTGGCTGCTGTTTTCTTACATCTACACCCAATCCAGAAGACTGTGATTTTAGACGCTTCTAAAAAGAATTTTCACCCTCGTACACATGGGGTAGCGCTTTTCATCATAGTTCAGTAAGAACGTGGTAATTTAACAGATTTGCCGTCTTAAATGTGTTTTCCCCAGTGTTACTGTTACGCCTTCAGTCCGATATTACCCACATATACCCATTGCTAATACCAACCTATTACCCCTTTATCACGTTTGTAATAACACCATTACCCTCTCATATGTATAGTTGTTATGAAACTACTAAGATGTACAGCATCTACCACTGGTCGGCCCAGCAGTAAGTCACTCCAAGACATAAGGATGATTATAACACCTTATCTTTAGCTCCCTGCAGAGCTGAATCTGTCTGTACATGCGTGTCCACAGTTATATCCATGGTGTGATAACCAGCATGAAAGAAAGAGGCTACAAAAAAACTACACCACAAACACCATACTGCACTACACAAAGGGGAACTAAAGTATCCAACAACAACATGCCACTGAGTGTGTTTCAGCTATAAGAGGTGGAACATGTTATCTAAAAGAAGTGCTCGCGACTTGTTTATCCAAAACCAGTGGTGGAATGTAAATTCTTTTACTCAAGTACTGTATTTAAGTGCAGGTCATACTTCTACTCCACTATAGACAAATACTGTACTTTTTACTTTTCATTTGTCTGACAGCTTTAGTTACTTTCACCTCCAATTAAACCACATAGATTTTGAACGTTTGTGATAAACTGAAGGATGGATTGAGTTAAATAAACTGGACGATGCCACAAAGCTTTCTGAGCTCATGAAAAGTTGACTTTTTAGAGACACGTGCTTCTCACAGAACAGTGACGCTACAATTACATGATGATTTTATAGAATATGATGCGTTGCTGTAGATTAAAGTACAAACAATATGGAAAGTAGTTCAAATAAACTCAACCTTAAACATCAGTAAAATGCAACATATACATTAACAGTAGTAAAATGAATCAAAAACATCATATATATAATAGTAAAACAGGACCATTTTACTGCAATATGACTACTTTGACTTTTCATACTTTGAGTAAAAACTTTTATCTTTACTTAAAGGTACAATATGTAACATTCATACGCGCTTCAGTGGAATCTGTCTTGTGCTGGTAGCCGGTTGTTTGTTGACATTAGCTCTTCGTTTCTCTGTTCTTCAGTCGCTTAAGGCTCCTACAGAGTGTACGATTTCAGCAGTCTTATAAGGTTATTCCCAACCACACTATGTAAGATGGATGTAATAAACTTGGGTACGACATGTATGCAGACTGCGTGATGAAAACATCTACAGTATCTCAGGAGTAAATATATAAAAATGAAGCCTCGTCACTAGAGTTGAAAACAACGAAGCTGAGCTAATGGTCGTGCTGTTACAAAAGTCGTATTAATAGAAATAGAATAGCAATAGAAAGCTTGAGGTTAGTAGTTTTAGCATAAATAAACCAGTGCAAATTCCTATTGGTTGTTAAATAGACGTAGGTCACACTGTGAGCTGGTCAAACTAAATTTCTGACACTGTCCCAGACAAAACCGTGACAACCTCCCAAACTATGCGACGTAGGACATCCATCTTTTACCCACGACCGAACATATCGCTACGTTTTCTCATCTTTCATCCGACAGCCCAGAATCGACAGATATGCCCAGCTTTACAGTGGCACAAGTTACTGTTAGCTTTAAAATAGAGTCATCTAATGTCGACAAGAGACACAGACGAACTTCATGTGAGCGCACGAGCCTGCACGAATTTTACATATTGAACCTTTAAGTAGAGTTTCGAATGTTCAACATCTGCTTCGACTTCTCCCACCGTTGTGTCAAACACAGCATCCAGTTGTTTGCTCATGTCTTCACTTAGTCTGTCTTGTTATATTTATGGGTGACACGCTCGCTTTCAGGTTGTCTTCGTGATGAGACGGAGCGTAAACATCTTTTGGCTGTTAGTTGGAGTCAATGTGCATGAAAAGTCTTTGAAGAGTGTGAAATACAAGACAAAATCAATGCCTGTCTCTCCCTCAGCTGCCACGGGTCTGCGCCTCCTTCAACACACACTCTTCAACTCGAAGGAATCGCTCTCCTCAGGAATGGGGTTGAATCGGACGCGAAGGCGCCTCGGGTGGATCACGTAACGGATTCACCTACGTCATGCCTCTGTCACCCCAACGTCAGGACTACATTAGCTGCCTGCTCGTCCCTGTACAGTCCGCCTACGGCTCTGCATCTCAGGTTCATGTCACGACTGTCAGAGACGTCCTGAATTTTACTCTTCAGTCACTTTCTCAGCGCAAAATACACCTGTAGTAGGTTCTTTTTTTTAATGACAGTGATTTTATCAGTCTTTGTTGACCTCAAAAGGAACTTACAAAAGTAAATAATAGATTATTGATGACTTTTCATGTGTAGTAACTGGTCTTTTACCATGTTTCTATACTGCATTTGTCCCTGGACCAGACTTTGAAACATTAAAACCTAATAATACTAATGTGATTTGATATACAGTTGGCACAACAATGAATTTATAATGTTTTGTAAGATATAGTAGTATTTTCTAGTATTTTGTCTTGCTGTCACTGTCATTTCCATTACAAAAATGTAACTTCAGCGAGTTTTTTAAACGTCTTTCATGCTTGGTGACCACGGTTATGTGACAGGAAACCACATGGCTGGAAAAAATGTTAAATAGACGTAGGTCACACTGTGAGCTGGTCAAACTAAATTTCTGACACCGTCCCAGGCAAAAGTTTTTTAAACGTCTAAAAAAATAGTTTAAAATAGCAGGTTTCACGAGAACCTAAAGTATAAAGGTAAATATGTGTTACATTAATAGTATGTGTCTTTTCCATTTTTAAATGTAAGAATAACCAGAACAATCCAACTTTATATTGCAAATGTTGTGTATTTTTAATGCTGACCCTATAAATGTCACGAGCTAGAAAACAATATGATGAGATTTTAGAAGAAATGTTGTTTCAAAAGCAGTCTTTATTTACTGTGATGTAAATGACAAAGCAGGTAAAGCACGATAACAGAAAAAAAAAAACCAGTGAAGTCCTGGTTGTGTCCAGATCACAAACCTACAACGGGTTCTCATAAAAGTGAAAAAGGGCTTGGTTTAAGAGGTATTTCATTAATCAGATTACTTTTTTGGGAAAGAAGCCTTTTTTTTTTTTGTAATCCAGCTCTTTGGTGACTAAAGGTGACAGGGGCGCTCGGTGGATTCTGGCAGAGCAGCTGAGTTTTTTGCTGCCACCAAATCGAAACAATCTGGATCTCTGTGCTCTGTGGTGCCTTTTCAGTCTGCTACAGCTAATTGGCTCCTCCGAGAGTCGCTCATACACATACAGTAGACAAACGCACACAAACACACAGCAGCCGAGGACCACCCAGCCATCTGGTGGGGGGCTCGCACGTACAGGTGCTCCTCTGCTCCTGCTTCCCCGCCTCCGCGCTCAGGAGATCCCACCAGCCTGCTGTTGTGTTTGATCAGCGCCCGCCACGTCGTGTCTTGTCATTGTAATTTTGCAAACCTGGCACTTCTCGACTCATCTCGGTCCAAACACCCACAGCTCTCACGTCTTAATACCCACCCTGTGCACCTCTCTCTGTTCTACTTCTGACTGCTGGAGTAAAGCATTTCATGGAGAGGCATCTCATTCAAGTCAAACGCTTCAAACAGCTCACACTTTTATCTCCTCCCCCTCCTCTTCTTGACTGGAATAAGATCACATTTACATGTACCTGTATACTGTAGCAGAAAGCGACTGTAACATAATTAGCCCAAAGTGTTGCTCTCGTGGTGAATGTGAAATGCAGCGCTGCTGACATCAAGTTGCGGCAGCAGGGAACTACACCTGGTCCACTTCACTGTCCCTGTGGAGAAGCTGGAGTTTGGCTGCTTCTCAGCTGGTCAATAATATCCCGACTCCAACTCGGCTTTGGCTGTTCGGTGTAACAAAGAAGCAGTTTGCAATGGAGTGATGCTGAGGTGTAAAGAAAGTGTAAAAAATGTCATCTGGTGCTCTTCATTTTGGAGATCTTACTAGTTGTTCGAGAAAGTCTACATAGTACAGTGACAGTAGTAACGGTAACGACATGCTTGTGTTTCAGACACCGACGCCTTCATCAGGTCAAGTCAAAACTGTTTCTTACAGATGTTGACGGGTCTGATGATCAGGCGAGCAGTCACATGGTTGATTTAGGAACAGAGCCTCTCAAACATTGACAATACCCTATTTTTTGCCATGCATTTCTATTTCTCTGTTACTGTTGTGTGATTCATGCATGAGTCTTACTTATAAGGATGACGCTAAGACAAATGAGTTCCTGCCACTTATTGCTACATGATCCATACACCAGATTATTTTCATTGATTGCTGCAGGTACTTTCAACAGGCACATGTTTTCCACACTGTCAGAGTAGTAAACATCGCAGAGGATTTTACTGAAACACACCCCATATTTGTCTCAGCTGTGCATTTCCCGCTGTGGTAAAATAGTCTTAACGGGATGGTGTCACATTTTGGCGACAAACTTACTTGAAGGTTTACTATTTTTACTAGATCGATTGTTCTCATGCATCGCATCGGTCCCTCTGACTTCTGTTGTCGTCACCCAACGTAGCAGAGCAATTTCTTTCTTCGAACAAGCACATCACAGTGAAGTTAGCTTCTTTTTTTTTTTTCTTCCTCTCTTCATTTTCACTTTCATTTGCTTTATTTTGCACAAACACAGCACGTACAAGACTGGGGGAAGTGAAGAGGCTTTCTGAAAACACAGAACAGACTGAGAAAAAGGTGGTCATAGTCAGGCAGTTAAACTATTACTAAATTACAAAAAACAGGAATCGCTAATTGTGTTTGTGCATAATTTATAATATGCACTAAGCTGAGAAAGGGGTTAAAATACTGAACCGTCCTGTAGATCCACACCTTCACTCACCTCTAGAGAAATCACATTTACGTTTAACCTTTCATTGCCACTAGGGGGGGCCAGTCCACTTTGTTTTTGCTCATTGTGTGTAAACTAAAACTTCAGACTTCCCAAATTTCTTCAGCTGGAGACGGAAAAAAATCGACTCTGGGCCTGTGCAACATGAATTCATATGAACAGTCGTTGCTGAAAATAAATGATTATATGATTTGTGAGAAGAAAGGCTCTTGAGGTAACTGAGCCACCAAATTATTAAATGATGGAGTAATACAAGAACTTTAAAAACATATTTATGCAGTGAATATTTACACTTTAGGGACGTTCAAATAATCCTTAAATATCCTAAAGTGTCAGATCAGTAGGTTTACACTGGGTAATATATTCTGTAATTATGAACGCAAACTGGAAAATGAGTTTTCAGATATTCATCTCATCATTTTGTTCACTAAATTTAACATTCATACGTGTACAAAGAAAACAGGAAATTCACACAAAAAAAAATGCAAGACTGTGCTCCCATTTAAGTGTTTTCTTTTATTTTTATTATGCTCACCCCTGGTATATTGTATTTGTGCTTTTTTATGTTTATTTACACCATTCTTTTGCATCATTCGTCTACTCGTATGCAGGTTGAATGGTACTGATTTGCACAAGAAATGGTGTTACGACGCAGCAGGATGTTCCAGTTGCAACAGTACATATTTTCTAAGAGCAGCGGCAGCGCGAACTAAAAGGGGGGGGGGTTGTGTCAGAAATGCAGCAGGAGCTGTAGATGCACCTTCTATTTTGTCATCCCCACCAGTCAAACTGAACTGTCCAAACCAGTTTAAAACACATCACCAAGTAAAAACACAAAGGGTTTGCTTTCATGCCAGGAGCGTCGGATGCATTCTCAGGTAGTGATTACCTGAGAATTCAGCAGAACTAGAAAATAATTTGGCAGAGTGAGAGGAGGACTTTACTGGTCAGGTACTTGTGAAACCTATCTGCGGTTAAGCTCAGCTATAACAGTGTGATTTTATGGCTAAATCTTGATTTTCCCATGTACGAGTATGGCTCTCCAGTGACACCCTTTGTCTTTGCAAAAAACATGGAAATGAACAAAGGCCTGAAGTCATTTTTACATTATTCAGTTGTAAAAATGCATATCCAATACTTAATACGTGAATCATGCGCTGCATTACAGCCTGGCTGCCATAGAGCTTAGCTCTATTTATCCTCAAAGCAGACTACTTTCTATTTTATTACACATTTCATTTGTACAAACAGAGGGAGGACGCAAGGTATTTTTAGCCCCTCCATGACAACACGAGCAGTTTCGTTTGCTTGAATAGCACCCTCCAAATAAAGATAATAAAACGAAAAATTTTCTTTACTATAGTTCTATAATTTCATACAGTAAAAGCACCAATAAAATGCATAATCCTTGAAATATTCTGGAAAGTACTTGACGTAGATTAGATAACGTAAATTACAGTGAGATAAAAATATAGTAGTAGTAAAGATAGTCTTTTAGGTAGTAAAACCCCTTCTCTAGGAGAAACAGGAATAATTGAATTTTATTTAGCAGTTGAGCACAAAAACAAGAGACACACAGTTTGAAGTCAAAGAAATACAACTTTATTTAAGTGTAAACAAAAAAACAAACGAAAAACTGCATAGGAAATGTTTAAAGTCCACAGAGTACAGGGAGAGCAGCAGCTGGCCAATATATTATAGTCTCCTCTGCCTTATTTAGACTGAAGACCTGACATCTGTGCTTTCCACTCAGCGCGATGTGTGTGTGTGTACGACAAGGGAGGGAACGTGTGCACACACACTTGGTTTGACTGATAAACAAACACACACACACACAAGGCGACCTGGATGAAAGAAGCACCAGCAGCACCCATCTAAACTCAGCTGGCCACGCCGCTTCACCGCTGCCTCTTGGACTGTGAGGAGGATACATTCAGTGGATTTCTGCTTTCATCAACACAGATGCAGCGCACAAACACAAACGCCCACTCGGCACACAACCAGCTGCTGTTAAGAACAGGACGCGACAGGAACGAGACGGACGGCCGGAGCCGAGTTGTCCCCTGGGCAAACACCTCCCGCCTCGCGTGTTCCACTGTGATTCTACCCGACGCTTCACTGCTGCCCTGGAACATTCAGGGAAGTTTTACGGTTTCTGTTGCGCTGTGTGCCGTGAGCAGCAGCTGGTTGTAGAGAGTGAGCATCAACAAGACCCCATTCGACCCTTTTCTTCACAAAATACATTCTAAAAGGGCAAATGAGCATCAAGTGGTGTTAAGTATTTGTACTTTTTGTTAGAGAAAAAAAAATTGGCAAAAAACAAAAAAAAACTAATCAGGGGAAAATAATCAAAAGTATTTTTCAGATTGAGAAATAATTTTTTATAATATGTAAATGGACACGCAAAAAGAATCATACTAGTACTGAGACGGGGAGAAAACACTACATCATCACTATGGGACAAGTTTCAATTCATGAGACACCTGCAGGGCAGGGCAGCTGAGATCTACCTGAGTTTTATACATTTTTTTTTTTATCTTTCAAAATTTTCCAAACTTTTTTTTTCTTTCTTTAGAGTATACAATCATTAAAAGGAGGTCTACGACCTTGCACACATCACCTGGTGCGGCTTTTTCTTTTTCTCTTTAAAGCCACGAGAGACCAGAAATAAAACGGTAGACAAAGAAAAAAAAAAAAAAGAACAAAAGAACAAAAACACAGGGGCCTGATAAAAACCCACCGAACAGGAGTGCAGTCAATCAATCACATGCTCAGCAGCTATCGCTGCCGTTCGAGAACTAAAGTCGGGCTGATTGATCGTTTGTGCTGGAGAAACCTAGCTGCTTCTCACATGACAGTGAGCCAGTTCCCATTACTAGGCCAAACACAAAAATGGTCACTTTTGGATTCTTTAATATTGGAAAAGCAAATATATGCTGAGTAGAAAGCATTAAAAACTTCCTAAAGTTACAGCGGGTGAGTGTGACAGGTCAATAATGTTAATATATCTACCCATATTATGCATATTAAAGAGTCTTAAAGAAAAATAAGCACTAATGGTCGAGGGGCACACCAGCCTTCTGCTTTTATCTGAAAACTCTGCCTAAATTGTTTCTGGAGGAATCTGGGCGTGTGCTCTGCAGAGTCTCGAGAGAATAGGAAATACAATCGCAAAGGTCAAAGGTTAATCCCATCCAACTCTAACACACATACACATCTTTGGGTATACATTTTGGTAAAAACCAACCCCGCTCCAAAAAAAAAAAAAAATCAGCTTCCCACCTCATCTGAGATCTATCTCATCTCATCTATCCGAGAGACGTCAGTATAATAACAAGGACTTTTTAAAGCATGCAAAAAGATGAAAAACAAAGTTTAAAATACATTTTTTGCTCTTAAAGAGTGAAGACCTAAAGATCTTTAAGATAGAATTCTGCAATCATAATTAAAAAAAAAAAAAAAAAAAAAAAACTGATGCAAACATGAACGTACATTTCACAGAGTAATACTGAAAAAACAAACATAATCTTACGGGTGAAACTAGGTGATGGGTTCAAAGCAGCAGGGTCTGTAGACTCGAGGCTGGTTTACTGTACTAAAAGCTCCACTTAAATAATAAACCAGCCTGTTGTCACATGTTAGGCATACTCCTCTGATGAGTGTGTGTTTGTTTTTTGGTTTTTTTTGAAACCACAGAATGCTTAGCTTTTCTCAAGGTCTTCCAACATCAAGCATCCTAAAGATCCACATGGAAATATCGGTAAATTGTGCTGAAATCTGAGCTAATTCTTGTGCCTTCCAAGGCAGACTTGTGAAGTTGTTAACTCTTTATCAGAGGCAGTGTCCTCTTCCTCTAACCCCTTGCGTACAGTAACAAAGTACAAGTGGAATCTGTGAGGTCATCACGGTTATGAGGTAAAGATAAAAAAAAAGGGCCCAGCCCTCTTAAGTGCATCCAATCAGAGGAGGACGATTCATCCCCACATGCTCTGATTTAACATCATGATATAATGGTCCAGTGACACTTGCGTCTTATACAGTGTGGTCCAAATGCCAACCCTGTTTGGCACAGAACTCTCACAGATCATTTTGGCACAATGCTTTCATCTGAAATATTTGGTTTCTTAATGATAAAAGGCATCATTTACCAGGCAATTGACAGCAGATCAAACAAACCAAAAACTAATCATGGTGGAGGGATGACCATAATACATCTTTTAATTCGACGTGAAACAGTACCATGATCTTTGGTCCTAGAGCTATGGGACATGTACTGTACTGTAAGAGTCAAAGAATGAGGTATATTTGTAAAGTATAAATATCTGATGAGGTATGCATAAATAAAAAAAAAAAAAAAAAAAAAAAAAGATTAAAAATTTAGGTATTCATAATGAGGTACATGAAAGTATTAAGTTTTGAATGCTTACACAGCAGCTCTGTGTGACACACTTGAGGTATTCAGGAATCAAGGTACAACAGAAAAGGATGTAGATCGACCATTGAGGTACAGGTTATCTGAGATATGAGGATGTAATATCCCAATCATGTGCAGACGGACCCCCTCCTCAGAGGTGAGAGCCAGTCGGTAAATTTTTTCATAGGTTCTAAGATTCTTTGCTAGGGTTAAGGAGGTGGCTAATTGTCGAGTGCTTCCAGTGGGACACAGACTGAATGAAGAACAAGGGGATTTAAAATCTCACTATGCTTTCACTATAAAGGTGGACACGGCGTTAGCATCTCGGCGTGTGAATGGTTATTTCGCTGGAATACAAACACTAATTGGAGATGCTACTTTGAGCCTGTGGGCGTCTAATAGAGTGCTGCAGAAATGAGTCTTAAAACCCGGAAATATGTTAGCATTTTGAACTTCAAGTCAACTGGCTTTTTGTATACGTACGGTCGGTTCGTGACTGTATGCTTATGTGAAGTCTGTGTTGTGTCTGGCGCTGGGAGCTGCTTGATTTGTGAGGTTAGTAAACTCCATTTCTAAGCTAATGACAGTGTGTACCACTAGCAACTGTTAGCTTACAAATGGAGTCTGCTATTGTCAACAAATGACCGGCACAACACAGACTGCACATGAGCTCATGCAGATCACGCATTTCGAACCTTTAACAGAAGTGGGGTCATCACAACGAACGTGGAAACTCAATCTACTCACTGCGTTTTTGAACAAGAGGTGAGCATGTGAAATCAAATTACAAGTTAGAAGCTCAGCGTAGGTGATGTTTAAGTCATTTGACCATGATGTAGTTCGTTCAAAGACTAATGTTAAAGTTTTACTTTTGGCAATTCCATTTATGCTTCAAATATAAAAAAATATCTTGCCGAACAGACATGTTACCTATTATAAACCACAGGAATAATCACAAAGCGAATGGAAAAATTGGGTTGATGCTAACTTCTGGATTAGCCTACAAAAATAGATCATCCCTGCAACACTCTATATTGATAAGCACAGGGTCCTGATCAGTTGGATCAGTTGACCGATGAAACAAAAAGAAAAAAAAACTAAACTAAAAGGGGGGATAAGGGGGATAAGGGGTTCTCTTTGGTGCAGGTATCCTCTGTTCTCTTCACTAACATCTCTACAGATCAACAAACAACCTGCCTCACGCTGCTAGGACCGCGGTCGTAGCAGGATGTCAAAGCACTCATGCACATCAAACTGCTATGAACTCAACTCCATGAGTTTTGTGAACTTCAGACTTCCCAGCAACAATGATTAGTCAACAAAATGTTTTTAAAGGGGATTTTCAGTTACATTAATTGCCAAATCTATAGTTGGCCTTTGTGCAGAAATTCTAACTTTGGTTGACTCCAGTAGTTGGTCTATAGACCTCTTTAGAGTATAGGTCTACTAGCGTTCCATCTGGAGATGTCTCTTCAACTCTGAGCATCAATAAATATAGCAGGGCTTTGTGTTCACACCCACTCATTGGACTGGACTAAGTCCTAGGCCAAGGGAGCCAAAGTGAGTGGCTTTCATAGCACAATCTAAATCCAAAGGATTGTTATTGTAGGCCTTTATTTTGACATTACTGATGTCCTGTGGATGGCCAAATTAGAGGTGTATACTTCTGAGGTGTTTGTCACACAGCCTGCCTCATTAAAAAAGGTGTCACTCTTATATGATTAAATCTCTAGATTAAGATCACTAATAAGTCAAGATCCTGGAGAGCTCGTCTCTTGGATCCTTTGGTGGGTTCTCCCTTCTAGAGGAGACATATCTCTCTTGCATAATAATCTTTTATTCTTAGTTGTTTAAGCAACTGACTAGAAACTAATTACACAGGTTTTCTTATTTCTCCAGCCTGATGAGACACAGTTGAGGGGCTTGGGGAAAATGTATGAGCAAACACTTTGAATAGTTTTAGTACAGGGCTTTTTTTTTGTGGTTAAGTTCAGGGATCATTTCGGGGATCATCTGCAGACGACTTCATGAACTAAATATTTTTACTCACTGATAAATTCATCAAATTTAGCATCCACTATCATCATTAGCCAGTAAAGCTAGAGGGAGAGCCTGAAAAGGACTGAGCATTTTAATCAGTCCTACCTTGACCTGAGCTAATTTAGATTCTATCAAGTTTGGCATCGCTTCGTGCGCTCTTCTTCTTTCATGACACTAGACTCCACAGAGCCACAAGGAGGCAAGTCGATGCATACACGAAAAAATCATCTGGACTAAAAACTTGAAAGTACATTAGTGTACCCTTGTTTCCCCTCCCAGCGAAGCCTTCTAATGAGAACAAATCATGCAGCCTCTACAGCGGTCTGAGTATTGTCTCAGCAACAACATTCAGGAGGTTCACTTAACTCATATTTCAATGCACAGCAAGAATTCCATTAATCCTGTGCAAATATCAACTGAAGAGTCTATTTTTGTCTCTCTTAAATAGTACAGAGGTAGACTTTTCTTCTTTGTAAAACTTCACGGACTAAACCTCTGCTCAGTGACTATGAGTACATTCATAAAGAGCTAAATGAGGTAGGTATGGAGCAGAGGGTACAAGATTTCAAGAAAAGTGAGAAATTCCCTGAGATGAAAACCTAAGGAGAGTTTACAGAGAAGATTCAGAGCAGCTGAGAACAGGGGAGGGAAAATGGCTCGTTTGAGACTGATTATCAATGTGTAGAGTCCGCTTTGTCATATACACCACAGATTTGGAGAATGTCAATGTAAAAGTACAAATAATCACGTTTATTTTTACATTCCCTTCAGCACAGCATGCTCTGAATCCTCCATGAGCTCTCCTCCTGTTGTGTCTGTTGATTCATTCTCTCTCCTCCATTTCCTTCATCAAAAAAAATGCAAAAGGGCAAACGGAGGAAGAGAATGCAAAAATAAAACTTCTTAGAACTTGAGGATACGATTATTTCCAAAGTCAACGACCACAATGACTCCATCAGGCGTCACTGCCACACCAGAGGGGCGGTCCATCTGTCCAAAGCCACTCCCCTGTGTGCCAAATTTGCATAAGAAGTTTCCATTTGGTTCAAACACTTGGACTCGGTGGTTGCGGGAGTCGGCCACTATGATGCGGTTCTCCTGGTCCACGGCGACTCCCTGGGGCCTGAGAAACTGCCCGTTCCCCGTGCCCTCAGAGCCCAGGAAGCGAGCTGACTGGCAGTCAGGTCGAATGACCAGGAGCCGGTGGTTGTTGAAGTCGGTCACCACCAGGTGGTCTTCGTGGTTAAAGGCCACTCCTCTGGGAGAGTCAAAGTGTTTCCACAGAGCCCCTTCGAAGCCGTACTTGTTAAGGAAAGAGCCGTCGGTGGCGAAAAGCTGCACGCGGTGGTTTCTGGTGTCGGAGACAAGGATCTTACCCTCAGAGTTGACAGCCACATCCCATGGATAGTTGAACTGCCCATTCTTGGTACCCTTTTCCCCAAACTTCAGCAGGAACTGGCCCTCAAAAGTAAACACCTGTCACACAAAGCAAATATCTTTAAGTCCAACATGTTTACATATACCGTGCAGAGTGGAAACATGTGGAGCTATGTGTTTACCCATGTCTATATGAGTTTACATGTTCTCAGAAGCCAACATGCTTTTGGAACTTGTGCACATACTTACATACACTTATACTGTGGCTTTTTAACTCCACCAAGGACCCATCTTCATGAAACTTGGTGGAAGGGTAGTGCATGGGCTAATGATAACATTTTGGAGCAGACGCGGAAAAAGCTGTATCCTGGAATTTTTTTCACTTTTCCTAACATTGTGAGGTATATTCTCTGCTGAGTGACCTTCTAGTTCACTCTTTGTTGCTTGTATGACTGTACAGATGGGTGACAAATGAAAGGAAAAAAAGCTGCCATTCTTCCATAGGTGTTCAACTGAGTTGAGATTTGGTGACTGTGAAGGCAGCAGAATATGATTCACATCATTTTCATACTCGAACCATTCAATGAGCCCTTGTAGGGTTTACGTCAGTATTTACTTAGTATTTATTATTATTTAATTTTTTACCTGTTTTAAAGCTTCTTAATTTTACCAATGACATACATTTAATGTAGGCTCCTTGAAGAGCCCACTCCTGTCAGGTTTTCCCTTTAATATGTCACCCATCTGTATGTACCAAGGAGATCCCAGCCTTTTGTAAAATGAGGGAAAGGAGGAGGAGTGTAGTGATTGTGTCTATGTGGGTTTTCATACCTGCACACGGTGATTGTCCTTATCAGCCACAATGATTCGTCTTTGACTGTCACATGCAACCCCAGCTGGACGATCAAACTGACCAGGTCGAGAACCCAAAGAGCCAAACTTATGGTGGAAGGCACCGCAGGGCTTAAATATCTGAGGAGGTATTGAACCAGAAGTACATAGTTTAGCGATTTACCTTTAATGGTCGAGTCCTTACAGTAATGGCTCTCAGGTAAATTCTCTTACAATAATAAAACTGAGAATTAGTTAAGATAATATTTTGTTCCTTTGTATTTCAAAATGGTGAAATCGAATACAATAAATGATAATGAAAGTCATGCTCTACCTGTATGCGGTTGTTGCTGCGATCAGCCACCACCACATATCCTTCCTTGTCCACACTGATGCCCCAGGGTCGACATAGCTGACCATCTCCCTCTCCTTCGCACCCAAACGATGACACCTGGGAGCCCAGTGACCCGTAACTCCGCCCTGACTTCACGATCACCTTGAAGGGGCTGCCCAGGATGTGCTGGTTACACACCAGCACTGACACGAGGTGCTCCCCCTCGTATTTAGGCAGGTAGCTGACGGTGTAGGAACCGTTTTGGTGGTCTGTCACTTCTGCTGCAGACAGGTTTCCATCGGCAACAGACATGATTATAGCTGACACTGCGTCCCCACCAGAGAGGCGTGGCTCACCATCGTGGTCGTATCCTATCACAGTGAAGGATGCAGGCTTCCCACGAAGCGCACTTTTTAGACCCTCCCCGTGGGCTTTGGTGACAGGAGCAAAGGCTCCGCTGCTGATCAGGCCCATGGACTGGATGGCTATGTACAGAGCCTAAGGGAGGAATAAAACGAGTTTCAATGCTTTGTTTGTGATTTGTAAACTAAGACTGGGTCGCACTGACAAAGATTCATTTAATTTAACTTCTACTCAGTTTACAACACAGTTTAGGTTAAATAAAGTTAAATAGTTTAATCAATATGGAGATGCTCGGTTATGCAATGTATAATTAATAGATTAAAAATACATTTACGTGCTGTCGAAGAAAATTAAGGTGTGTAATGTGACTATACCTGATCTGGAGGAGTGAACATAAAGCGGTCATCCTCCTGGGGCTGCAGAAGGCCCCTCAGAGCTTTCAGTTCATGGATCTGGGTGAGCATTCGCTCCCGGGCCAGCAGCACGTCGAGGTGGCGTCCTTCATCCAGCACCTGGCTGACAGCAGCGATGGTGCTGTCCAACTTGGTCAGACTCTGGTGCAGCTTTTCCACCTGCAGGTACAAAGACTTGGCCTTTACCTGACGGATCTTCTCAACCTAAAGGGAGACAGAAGGTGGGAACGTTTGAGTAGGGAAACAAGAGCAGGCAGTAAGAACAAAGGGTAAAGCAAAGAACAAAACAAGGTTCCAAAGATCACTCTGCATGTACTGAATACCTTGTCAGGGGTCAGCAATTTGACTGAATTTTTAATTTAATTTAACAAATGGAACTGAATGTGAGATGAAATTTTTTTCTAACAACCACTTCCACAGAGTCACAGCAGGTCTGTCCACAGGGTGGCAGTAATGCGCTGGCAGTGCCAAGCAGATCTTACTGTTGAGGAGAAAGACAAGACGAATAGTGGATGATATGTCTGAGTAGATTCTCAGTCATCAAGATGGTAATCTGAAGTGGTTTAGTGGAAAGCAGCTGGACTCTCATCCAAAAGGCTTCTTCATTTCTAACTGACTGGTGGGGAAGTCCAGAGGCCTACGTTACGAATCAAGTTCAACATACC
>JAPQRN010000003.1:12837998-12860706 GCA_037367275.1 Coranthus polyacanthus
GCCTTATCTCGAGACACAGATTCCGTGATGTTGTTATGTTCCGTACCCACCCCCACGCATTTAATTTGATTTTTTTCTTATTGAAAATTAGGCTATTAATAATTATAATAATAAAAAAAGGTTGCCTCCAGTCAAAATCCGATCTAATTGTTTAAACAGGCAATAAGAAATGAAATGAAACTGGATAAAACCCTAAGTGATTAATTTAATTCAATTTTCCCTCATGGTGTTGCCTTACATAGAGTTATGTATGATTGATGTTCATGTGATATACTGAGACCCAGCTGTCCACATAGAGTACTAAGGCTCACTACATCTTGTAATATTACTTACATTTAACCATATTTTGTTGGACCTCAGCACAATTAGCATTGGCAAAAAGTGGGTATTGTAGTGTTTCCATAACTCATATTCGTTGTTCGACCCACTTTTTCAATATAAATTGTTAGTATCAGCAGTTTGACAAGGAAAAATCCTGGTCACCAGTTCACAATTTAGTTAAATTAATGAAAAATCAAAAAAAAAAAAATTAAAAAGGAACAAGGCAGCTTTTATGAACTTGTTAGAGTCCTGAGATGTGGAAGTGTATTGATCTGATGTTGTTGTTTTTTGCTGAAAGGGAGCAAAGTGCTCTTAGTTGATGAGATGTATGAGATTATCATCTAAACATTATGCTGTATTATCAACAGTTTAAATGCCCTCCAACTTATCTTCATGCTTTAATTTGACATTTGGCGCAGCAAGTGAAGCAGAGATATTAAGACAAGGTTCAAAATCATGGGTTTAGGTTATAGTGCGAGCATATGAGTCAGGATAATTATGACATATGGACCACAAATGTTACTCCATGTATCTCAGGGTTAAAGGAAAGAATAACAGTAACTTGGACAAAGGGGAGACGGTATGTTGATTTACAGCAACCTTGTAAAGTGATCAAAGTGAGCAGAGGCAGATAAAGGGATGACTGGCTTGCAAACATGCCAGAGGTTAGGCTGATACGTCAAAGTGGGACAACATTTCTCCCGGTGGAATAGCTGAAGCTTTCATAAATACTCATATGCAGACAACATAGCTGATGGTGCTGCTGTGTGACCATGACTGCAGAAGCCTGAGGAAGAGTTCATTTAATTTAGTCAAGCGAAAGAGATGCAACATCAACCCTGAGGTGAAGGAAGGTTTCAGTCTCAAGAGACTCCAGGCGGGTTAGGGGTTAGGGGTTTGGGGGGTGGGGGTGGTGATTGATTGAGAGAACAGTGCTCTGAGGCAAAATAAATCACACAAACACTTCTGTGTTGGGACTATCCCTGGTTGACACACACTTCGGTGCCTGTTGGCCCAATATGGCCATTTTCCATGTTTACAGCATGTCATCTGACTGAATGGTGTGGGCCCCTTCCCAGTTATCTCCAAACCATCTCATGTATCCAGGCCATGTGAAAGAGTGTTGCTCTATTCGTCGGATCATTTCATAGATTTTCAAACATCTGTGAGGAAATACAGAACGGTGACGAAAGGAAAAACCATTAAGTGTATAAGTCTGATACATTTTTACTGTTGAGGTTGCTTAATTGAGCATCTATTGCGCATTCTTTTGACTTCTGAAGAAAACGCATCAACTTCAAAGTCCTTAGCTGGAACATGAGAAAGACCTGGACAGGAGCTTTCCAGTTCACCATAAAATTTTATTATATTTCCAAATATGTAGATGCATAAGTAGGCTATGTCAATTTGTCTTAAACTGTCCATGCTTTCTCACAGCACTTTACCACAGACCAACGCTTCCCCCTGGTGGCTGTCAACTTATATTAGGCCTGTTTTGATTATGAAAGGAACAAAGTCGTCAGAAGTAATCTGTTCAGATATGAGCCACCGGATTGGATCAAATCTTGAAAATGGGTTTGTGATGAGAGATAAGGATTCCGAAATCACAATCCAGTCTTGGTTTTGATCTCAAACCTTCATTATGTGTTGTTCAAAACATTTTGTACAAGGTCGAGTGATTGATTGGGATTACTCCGATCCCACGTTAAGGCTGGACTCCAGAAACAAAATGAACCGATAAAGCTTACAAAACGGAATAGAAACGACTAAAATTGATCAAATAATATATTTTGCAACAGCTTTGGAAATAATTACTGTTCCATAAGCTCAAGAATAAAAAAAAACAAAAAAAAAAAACAAAACACAAAATGTTTCAATCACTTCTACCCAACTACAGCAAACCAAAGCTTCTAAAAGCTTTTCTCTACATATTAAGAACTCTGGATGTTTAACTATTGGATATGTTCAAAATATCCACAACGTATTTATGAACAGTGCATAATTTTACTGTTTGTATTTCCTTGTTATGGGTCAAATAAATGGCGTGACTGTTCAACAGAAACTGTCAAAGGAGCCTACGATAGTTACAAGTTCAGGGCAAATCCAACTCAAAAGTAAAATGGACTTCCTGATCCTGAACAGTAAAGGGATTCCCGATCCAGGTCATTCAGATGCATTTTTAACTTGCGTCATTTGGCCCCTGAACGACGGCTGCTGAGGTGTCAGTGATCATATGTGGCTCAGCTGCATTCCTGCTTTTAGTTATGGTAGCTATGCTAAAAAAAACCCCTCTTCATTAAGGCTGCAACTGGAAGTTTTGTACAAAATGGGCAACAAAACAAAAACTCCAAATGGAGAACCATCATTTATTCCAAGCAGCCTGGAAAACAATGACTGCATCAGTATGGGGTTAATGTCATCACCATGAAATGAAGTGTCCTCAGTTTGTGACCAGAACCTTTATTATGTCTCTCTCAGTCGAAAGTCATTTATACTCAATCCCCCGTTGGACAGTTAGGAAAATCCTATCACTGAACAGAGTCGCACTAATGAGATGGAAACGTATCTTCAAGTACATGTTGGTATACAAACATATGGCAACACGGGTTTGAAGAGATTTTCTGACTTGTAATGAAAGCGCACAGAGGAAACCTTTTTGGAGCACAACCACTGTTTCATAAAACCTTCATACAAAAAAATGTAAATCACAGCTTTTGAACTGGCAACTACTGATGTTATGTCAGTAACATAATACAGTAACATAATAGTGTCAAAGACTAAACACCACTATGAATATACATATTTACACTCACGTTATTTACAATTAAGTAAACGAAATCTAATATTTCTAATAACCCCACAAAAATATGCTCAACTCTGTTCCCAAACAGAAAACACAAATTAGTTAAAAAGAACTCCCAAACCCACAAAGGATTAACAAAAAAATATTTTAACAAAAATAAGTTATTAGCTTTGAAAGAAAATAGTGTAAAGTACTGGTGTCAGTCTTTGGAGGTAATTTTCTGCTTCATGGAGAAGGTTAAATTGAAACTGAGTTTTACAAACAGAAATATCTGTATTAGTTCTGATCCTGAATCCTGATTTCATCGCTTTTTGTTTTTTTTCCCCCCCAGAGTTATTGATTGTTTCTGGGACAAAAACTGTTTCAAGGCAAAGGAAGGCAAGTGTTTCCAGGAACTGCGGGGGGAAATAACAACTTCGTCCACACCTCATTGGCCCATAAATGATTGTGGCGAAGCCACCGTCGAGCTGAGGAAATGTCAAGCGTAAACACTTGATCCTGTGAAGAGTTAACTGCCGTGTAGTGAATTATTAGTTTGGGCTGAGGGATACAAGCTGCAGAGAGGACGCGGCTACCAGCAGAGAGATACTCACTCTCACAGCTTTTAGTCCTGGAAAAGACGGAAACAAGACCATTATGAACACACATCACACAATGCAACCAGGGTCACATACAAACATTGGGGGAGCAGAGCAAGAGAATGTCACCACAGCAGCAACCAGTTGTAAATTCACATGCAGAGCCAAACTTGTGTCCGTGGGCTCACGTGTCATAGACACCTGACTTTATTGTCTGTTGAAAGACAGTCTGCAGTTTTAGTGTTTTTGGCTGTACTGAAACACTTCATTACTGTTCATTGTGCACAAGGGGCAACAATCCAAGGCTGGAAAGTGAAGCCAATGCACAAGTATCATCGAATGTAATACCACTGACAGCTGCTAGATGCTGGCTCCAAAAACCCTGGCTCCCACTTCTCTCTAGAAATACTCAGTCAGTACATTTTGTCCAGGAATCAGTCCCTTTATTTGAACCCTCTTATAAGTGTACTGGGGGTGCATTTCCTCATTAAGCAGATTTAAGGAGGCTTTAATGTTTTCCCTGTTGGACTATGATTGACAGCTCGCTCACCTGCCGAGTCAGACTTTCAGATTTCTGTTTATTGCCCTTTAGTCCAAATATGGTCACTTCAGGCTTCAAAAAGCCAAGGTTTTACTCAATTGTTACCATTTATGCTTCTAAATAAGTTGAGATCACAGTCATTCTTTTGTCAACCTAAGGCTACAATATTATTCACTTTTTCCTTTCTTTTTTTTCTTTACTTGTGCTGAAGGACAAATACATTTTCCGCTAAGGATTAATAAAGTTAATCTGAATTTTGGTTGTTTGCTATTGAAACATGACCTTTAAGTTTCAAATTTGTCCAGTAAAATAAATAAAAAACACCGGACCGGCAAGAAAAAAACTCTGAACCCTGATACCTTTTGAGAGTGATGCTGAGGCAGGCAGTGGAGGTCTCCGAAAGGGGAAGAATGGCCGTTGCATTGGCAGTGATGAACATCTCAAAGGTGAGAGCCAGCTCGACCTCCCCCAGTCGACAGGGAACGATGAGCGCCATGAAACCAGGGAGAGCCGAGACACCTGGGTAGTAGCCTTCATTCAGAGAGTCTGATGCATTGAACACATCAGTGTTACCAGTCATTTAAAAAGGACAAATAACACAGTCAAAAGCAATATGTTCTTTATTTGCACTGCATTGTGAAATGCAGTGATTTGTTCTGTCTGTGAAGTTGAACCTGATCAATTGTTCAGATTTAAGAACAATTTCACAACAGCTTCAAAAACAAGGAAATTATGTTTGTGAAGTTTAATGTTCAGTCCAATAAAGTTAGGAATTTGTAATCCCTTAAGCTCCTACTCTCTGCTAGTGCTGGTGTATTGACATATTTTCAAACGAGACCGAGACAATGTTGTTTATATCATTTTTAGTCTGATGTTGTGTTACATAACACTGACATTTTTTCATTTGTATGTTGATATACTGTGCAGTCTGGGCTGTTATTTTTGTTCTGTTTACATTTTTATTGTCAGTGGCCCAGCTGTGTGTTTTGTTAAGCAGGAGAGGAAAACCTGTAATTGTACTCTATTTAAACTCAGTCTGATATAATAGTTGAAAACAACTGAAGGAGCATTCTTCGAGTAAGACCTGATTTTATTTAATATAGGCTGGTTTTAATAAATTTTTGCAAGCATTTACATGTTTATATATGTCATTTTGTTTTGATCACAGCCTGTTTTAATAAAAACACGACATTTCACACGTGGCTTTGATTTAACCAATATAAAAGGATATATATTGTCCTATACTCCAGTACGAGTGTGTGTTGGACTTCCTATATTTTGTGATATGAGACATAATAATCCACAAGTGGCACCAAAAAACAAAGAAACACTTACGTCTGAAGACTTCCCGTGCCCGGAGCCAAAGGTTTTGCTTTCCCAGTTTGTGTAAAAGTGTCTGCAGCATAACATGGTCAACTGCCAGACTTTTAGAGAGCATGAAGTCCACTGTGTCTGAAGCTACAGGAAGCATCTGTCTGTCCATGCACGTTTGCAGATGAGAGTCAAAGAGAGGAGTGTACCTGGACATATCTACATTTTCTGAGGGAGGGAAAAACAAATCAACACCACGACAAAGTAAAATAGCACCCGGATATTTAACTTCCAAAACACACGTCTGTTTTCTCACCATTTGGCTCTTTGAGTCCAGGGAGATTACAAAGGACCTCGAGGGTGTCTCTGTGAGAGGATTTTTCAGCCAGACGCATCAACACATGTGTCCTGCTCTCCAGATCAGCAGGTTCACATGGCCACGAACACGAAGTCAGGAACCAATCGTTTTCTAAATTAGCAAATGAATAGACAAAGACAAACTGTTCCAAAGCAGCATCAGATCATATCTCCCCAAATATACCGACTAGAGCCGGAGGACAGGGTTAATGAACTCTTCTCCCATCTGGTTTTTATATTATTGTCTGAACAGAAAAGAGCTTTACTGTCCACAGTAGCTGTAACTCACCTTGTAAATTTAAAAACTGAACTTTGGTCCCTAATCAAATTTATGTAGGGTTTCTACAGGTTTCCACAAGTTAAATTTAAGACTTTTTTTTAGACCATTGTGAATAAAATGTAAGACCTAGTTGTTAGAGCAGAGTAGGTCGCACTGGGAACGGTCTTTGGTGACGCTCCGGATGTGAATACAGACTTCCGTTTGCAAATCTAATGCCTCTACACCCAACGTTCTTAATTTGAGATTTCTTGCACAAGTTTCTGTAGACTTCACATTCTTTACACCTGGAAAAACACACTTCCCTACTTTACCTGTAGTTCTATCTACTGCACTGCTGTGTCTCGCTCATGTGTGTGTGTCTACACCAACAGTGTCGCTGCTGCGGACCTGCTACTGTGAGACCTATTTCTACATCGACTTTACCTTTGATAACGGCCATCGATATGATATCATTTCATTATAAAATTAATTTGCATTTAGTTTAGAGAGAAAAGGGTTAAGAAGCACATGCTCAGTTATAAACTAAATATTCACAGAAAATATCTTAGTATAGTGTTGCCGGTATGATGTCAGTATGACTATCAACAGTTCTTATTCACTGACTGTTTCTGCAGATAACGGTTTACCTCGTGTGAAAATAAGTTTAATCTAAGATGAGCCATTGTTTTGATGAGGAGATTTTAGCTCCCTGATAAATTCTGTCCAGGCTGGAGTTTGCATTGGTTTCATATTTTCTTGTAGTTTTGGTCCAGCTTGATCAGTATTTTTTCCCCAAAAAGGTATTTAAAAGTGAGACTTCAGTTAAAACAACTTTATTGAAGTAGCTTTAACTTCATAATCCAATACATGTTTAAAGAGCTAACCTAAATCTTATTTAAAATTATTGGATTTCAGACAAAGCCCACCTACATTTAAAAACTACATTGTTGTCTCCAATCACATTTATAGAATAGAATAGAATAGAATTCCTTTATTGAATTCATAATGGTTCCTATATCCATTTATATGGAACTACAGAGAAACTGTGCAGGTACGGGTAAAACTGCTGTTACCTCGAAGTATGTTCAGCGCTCCCTCCACGCAGCCACTCAGGAGGAAAAGCTCAGTGGCCACAGTGACCAGACGGCAGCGTGATGTGCCATCCTCATTCCCAAACAAACCCTTCAGCGTTGAGTAGCTTATCTTTGAATGAGTCAGCACTTCTACGACTTTCCGACCCTACAAGCAAACAGACGATACCACCAGTAAAAGAGGGTTTTCATGATGACATTTGTTTACACGTTCTTTTGTGCATTCATTTATTTGATGTTCAATTGTTGAGCTGGCAATTATGGGCCCAAGTCTGTATAATCAATTTTGAATGTGTCACATGTCACAAAACTATAACAAAAAAGCTGGAAGAACTGCTTTTAAACAATAAGAAATGATTTAAATAAATACTGAGGTAAATCAGAAAAAATAACTTAAGGATCTTAACTGAATGATCTGATGTTTTGTTTTCCTTTCCATTTAATTTACCTTGGCCCACTGATGAGTTTTGTGGTATCTTAACATGAGCGAGACTCCAATTCTGCCTAAAAAACTCCTGCTGATGGCACCCTCATCATTGTCCTTCTGACACACTGTAAAATGAGTTGAAGTATCTGGAATCATTATCTATCCATCACCACCCATATGAAGAGAGAACTTTTGTAAACTGAAGTAAAAGTTTTTACCCATCTCAGCGAAGGCAGCAAAGGGCAGTGACAGCTTGTCTTTACTCTCAGACAGGAGCGATATGGCGATGCGACCGCTGATGCGCTCCACTTGGTTGGGGTGTTGGTTGAATTGACAGACGGAGCTGAAAACCTCCCCCATCCGCCTCCAGTCCTCTTCTTTGGTACAAAGCTTACGGATAGAAAGTATTAAGTCAGGCCTGAGTACAACGGCAGATCTAACAACACCTTTTTGTCCTTGTGGAGAAGTCGACCAAAGTTATTGAAAGAAATTAAGAACTAACCTCCATCTCCACAACTGCATGGGCCAAGTTCAGGTACTCACTGGTGGACACTGACAACCTTTCATAAAGAATGCAGTCACTGCGTACGTTTACATGCACACTCAGAATATGACAATATTCTGAATTTGACAGGTGTCATGTAAACACCAAATTCCATTTGGATATTCTGAATTGGGCATTTTACGACTTGTGGGATATGCCGATATTATTGTCGTTTTGTGAGGATTCTTTGGACATGTATACAGCGCATTTGGAAAATGAATTTTATTTGTGTGTTTTAGTCTTAGTCTGAGTGTGATTACTGTATTCACACCTGCCCAAACAAACCACATCAACAAAGAAAAAACAAATTAGGATTCGAATGAATAAGACTAAAAGGTTGCAGGTGATGTTTTAAAGGGCTAAAATTTTAAGACTTTTCATGACCTTGTTATAACAGTCGAGGTCAACTTACCTGTTGTTGCCAGACACTGAGACAGGTGAGTTTGGTTGGATTGTCTGCTGGAACTCAGGAGTGTTTTTTACACAGTCAAGGCAGTCCAAACTCACAGCAAGGCCTGCGTTGGCCATCTGCCATGACATATGGACAAGGAAAACTTTGAAACGCACAAAAAATACAGAAACCTTCTGCAGTACACAAGGAGACTGAAGAAACTGAGATACCTTGAATGTGAGTTGCATGAGTTCAGGCACAAAGCCCATGAGACCCTTCTCTCTGACAAAGTTAAAGAGTGCCAGTAGGAACTCATGTTCGGGCTAAAAAGAAAATAGAGAATAGTAAAAAAAAAAAAAAAGTTATACAAGCACAGCTGAAGCTGCAGTGCCCTCTACTGGACTACGACATCTACTGTAGCAGGTGGACAAAAACCTTACTGACCACTATCTTATGGGCCAAACTGACACTGAGGACTGAGAAGATCTCTGACAACATGCCAGCTTTGAGCAGAGCCCAGAGAAGCGAGAGATGCACCGGCATGGAAAAATACACTCCCGGGGGGTTGTTCTGATAGTAACCTGTAAACACAGCTCCTGGAGACAAAAGCAGATACACACAGGCGTAGATAACGCAGTAAAAGAACAATATCAAATGGAAAAAAAGTAAGAGGAAAGTCAAAGAGAAAACAATAGGAGAAACTATTTTTACCTCCATGTATTTCAACACTAGAGTGTGACATGTGGCATTTAGGTGAGGAGGAACACTGTTGGCTTTACTTCCTTTGAAAAGCTTTTAATCTCAAAGGTTACTTTTTCGTTGCACTAGGTGACATGTTCTACTTCTGAAACAAGGCTTTGTGAGATGTGTGTGACAAGTTCAAGAGGAAATGTGCAAACACCTGAACATAAAAATAGTAACACTGATGACAGGGTTTCTGCAGGTTTCAACAAGTAAATGTAAGACTTTTTAAGACCGTTATGAATGCCATTTAAGACCTATTTCACATCCATATGACAGGTGACACAAAATTTGATGGACACGGCCACCTCTCAAATCTCTATACAGGAAAAACCCTGCCCTAGACTCATGCATCAACACTGTCTAAACGGTGTACATTTCACAGTTAAATAACTGGATATATGTAAACGTACCTGCTTTGTGGAGACACATTGGGTTTTTGGCAAATCGTGTCACAGTTTCAACACAAAACTGGAACAAGAAAAAGTAAAGGCAATGACCTGAGGAATATGACATGTGACATTACAGATAACACACAGCAGAGGGGGATGTTGCCTGTGATCAGCAACCATATACCTCACATTGCAGCGTTGTGATAGACTTCAAGGAAGTAGTATGGATCGTTACTGTTATATTTAGATTTTAAGTAGAAAGATGACTCTCCACTTAATTACCATTTATCATTTTCTCTGATAAAAGGGAAGAAAACAGGGCCTATACAGTTCCCCATTATGTGCAGAGTTGCCAGGCTGTTTGCAAGAAAATATCAATATGATGTGAGCATACCTTCTCATCTCCTTCCATGGGCACATGCTGGAAGCGACACATCTTGAACCCACACGACAGCGATTCACTGAAGTACTGCCAGCAGTACTGAGGGTGTAGAGGACATTGTTGCTACATTACATGAACTTTACTACATAAGAATCATTTAACGCTCTCGACTTTTTCAACTTCTCTTGACTTTCTCACAAAAGAAAACAGAATGTTGTAGTTTCTGCACAACTTCTGTTCCAGGTCTTTACCAGATATTTATGCAGTGACAGACAACTGTCTCTATCGAGCAGGTTACTTACTGCGTTCGTCTTCTGGCGTCTAGAATCAGTCATGTTTGCTGGGTTGGTGAGCCGTGTCCCTGAGGAAAAAAGCAGCCACAAAACTATTAGTTTCACTCAACTTGAAGAACACTGAACAGGACGTGTCCAAGGTAATTAAATAAACTGGTGCGTTATCTATGTAAACAAGATGAGCAAAGTTAAAAATCCGCTTAATTTAATGTCATCTAATTTAATAATCTCACCAGCTCTTATAAGTGGGGGGAGGTGATTATTCACCGTCTGGATGGTCTGGATCCTATTAAATAACAAACACTACAATTAATCAACAAACTTAAAGGATTTAAATGAAACATTTAGTACACAATATGTTCAAACATACCTTTCGAAACCAGCATTTACATGAGATTGACCCTGTTTAAAAACACAAAGCAGATTGAACAATTTCAGTTCACTACCAAACCGCTTTCAGGATGTCTTCAGGTATCAGATACTTGAATGTAATGCTTTTTAAAACCTTTGAGATCATTTTTAACCAAATTTAAGACTGAGCTTTATGGCCCTGTTCAGACCTGGCATTAACATGCATGTTTTGTGATCTGATCACACCTGGCCAGACAATGCGTCTCCACATGTGTCTTGAGCCTAAAACATAGCACAAGCTTTGATTTCAAGTTTAACAGGCTGGCTCTGAAATGCTTCTTTGCAAATTTATTTCCGTGTGGAATGCCTGCCTTGTCTGTTACTCACTGCGTGAGGTGAGTCAAATATGACAATTCTGACCCTTCCATTTGGTTTATTGGTTCTCGTGCATGACATTTATTTTAGTGATGGTTGAATCTTCAAGTGCTTACAACATGCACATGCATTTCTACCAGATTATGCAAACTGTGGATATTCTATTTCCTCACAGAGAAACAAAGCATCAGAGCATTGTTCCAGTGCTAAAACATTGTGGCCATATGCGCCCCAGACCACCTTTGAGCGGTCTGAGTCATCGAATCTCAATGCACCCTGAGTGCATTCATACCTTGCATTAGAGCTGACCACTTATGGCCAGATTACTCAGGACGCCTATTACAGGAATATGGTTATTAGAGTTATTTAGGTTCATCTACATTAGCGATAGGCAGATTCATCTGCACCAATGGAACATTTTAGAAACTATCAACAAGGGCAGAACTTGACTCAGACAGTGGCCAAGTGACTTTGAGAATATAATAATAGCTAAAAAAAGAAAAGAAACTTAATTTAAGACATGTTAAAACTTTTTAAGACTATGTTTCAACACTCCTATTGTCCACAAGGCCTCAGCCATTAGCTGTTACCGCAGTTTTGGTTTGCTTGTCTTTTGTAGACCATGTGCTGCTTTGCAATGTGGAAGGAGGGGTGCTGATACACTGAGGTCTCCAGGGCCTGCTGGTGCTCTCCTCTGGACGAACAGAAAAATGACTTGGGTCGCGGAATGAAACACAAAACATTAAGCAGATTGTAGGAACTCAAAAGCACACAGATATGAGTTTCTGACCTTACCTGTCGTATCAGGACTGTCACAGTGAAAATCAATATTAACTGGAGTCATTCTGCAACACAAATTACATTGTAATTTATTTTGGAGTACACATGATTAATCCTTATAGACAGGCAAAGTCCTGTGCCTTCCCGTAAACCACCATGGGACCTTATTTCGGAAAAAATATATATGGTAGTCTGTAGCGACAGGTAAGTTTTAATCCCGTCTGAATCATGCCATCAATTACACATATTATGTCTGTCAATTTAAAGGATAGTTTTGCAATTTATTAAAATCACAGTTTGTCCATCATTCAAATATTTTCTGAAGTAATGTTCCATGGAGCACATCAGAAGGGGCAGGACTTTGCCTCTCTATTTTCGAGAAGCTAATAAATATGAAACTGTACCTTTGTGCAATCGCAGGTGATGGTGCAGTGATCCTCGACTGCAGGGTTTTCACTACTCCAGTGGGTCTTGTTTTAGGGGTCTCACTAACCCTTACAGGGCCCAGTTTGAGCAGACTTTGCTTAGGCATGTTGTCGAACAACTCTGGGTCTTCCTGAATTATATCAACAAGAAGGATGTCTTGTTTGTAAGCTGAGAACTCATCCAAAATGTGGGACTGAGCATCACAAGCTGCCTCTGCTTTAGCGCCTTCTTTACTGCCTTCTATTTCATAAGGACTTGATCCCTCTTCACTAGCTGAATATGGCTGTCCCTCATCACTAAATGCTCCACCATCATCTTCATCACTGCTGGGAGAAGAGCAGGATTCTGTCAGGACACCTGAGGTATGGGAAACCCTTATTTTAGGATCTGAGGGAACTTGTTCTGAGTAATCGTTAGCCTGTTCCTCGCTCTTTTCGCAGTCAGTTTCATCTTCTTCATCTGCATCATCAAAATTACTGAGAGAGCGATGACCTTGTTTGCTGGCAAGATAATATCTACAGTTTTCACGATTACTATTAATGTAAGGAATGTTATGTCCAGTCTTGTTATCGTCATCCTCATCTGAGCAGCTTGTCTCTGAGTGGCCTTGTGTTGAAGCAACAGGAGAGAGCAGTGGTGGAAGCAAAAACATGTCCAAGTTGGTGTCTACACACAGTTCTGTAGGGACGTTGTGCAATGAAGTCTCTTTTCTAGAAGCAGCTGGGAGATTATGGGTACAAGGGGTTGTTTTATAATACGGATCAAGTTTCGGTGGGCTCCTGCTTGTTGAAGTTTCCTCATCAGACTCATCTTGAGGGAGAAGGAGGGAGGATTTACCCGAATGAAACAAGTCTGAGTTGTGTGAATGGACAGAAGGCGAAGAACTACAAGACATCATCTGGGTTTCTTCACTGTGGAGTATCGGTCTTTCTCGGGCTGATGATGTTAAGTCAAGGCATTTGACTCTGTTCAGCTGAATCGATAAAGGTGGAAGGGAGGAGGGTGAGGTCGAGAGGCTGCTCAAACGACCAATAGTGAATGGAGATGATAAGAAAGACACAGTGGCAGTGTCCCAGTCGCTCAGGCCTACTTTTGACGGGGAAAGGGTAGAAGTGGATCTGTTGGTTTCCGGTACATGAACTGGTGAAGATGAGACTGTGTCAATACCGGCTGCTGTTTGTTGTCTAGGAAGAGAACAGGTAGCTAAATCTGAAGGGAGGCCAGCTAGTGCTTCTGCTGCCTTCACATTTTTGCTCTTTAAAGCATCTGAAGACATACTGACATCCACATTTCTCTCTGGAAACATGCTTTTACCCTCTTTTGTACCATTGTGTTCTTCATTTTGATGAGATACCAGGTGAAATGGGATTCCAGAGGGTTTAGAAGATGCATCTGTGAATGAATCTTTGTGACTTTGATTGAATGGTGAGTTGATGCAACCTCCAGCTAACGGACCAATAGGCTCTGCAGGACAGCCTTCAATACCAGCATGCACTAAAGGGGTCCTTCTACAGTTAGAGAAGGGCCAGCACATGTATGTGCGTGCACAGGAAAAAACAATGTTTTTGGAATAGATCCTAACTCTCTGGCAAGAGAATGACTCCAGGTCATCTGGGTTACTTACATCGTCATTTTCAATGTCTGACTCTGATGGCTCATGTGTATCATGGGCATCAGTGTCTCTGATTTTGCCTATCTGACCACAAGATTTCTTGTGGGTATCTTTCACTGGTGGGTGAAGTTCTGAACATGCCTGGGAGTCCGAAGACATCGCAGAACTCGTTTTCTCTTTGTATCTAGAGTCATTTTTTGATTTGTTTTTGCTACAAATGCTATCTGAATCTGGAGTTGATGGCAAGATACCACCCTTAAAGCCATTGCCAAGTTTTAGTCTTTTGTATCCACGCATTTCTACACCTATGAGGTCACAACTAGGTCCAGGGTTTTCCTTAACATCTTTGTCAGTGAAACATTGCTCTTTCTTTGCACGTTTACCTAGTAGCAAAGAAGAACAAGTTGCAGAGGATTCACTTGTCCAACGCTTGACAAAATTACATGGATGACTGGATAAAGTCCTGGCATCTGCGTGTTCTTTTAGGTGTTTCTGGTGTTCATTCACATTCTGAGACTGGCAGGTTTTCTGCTCCAACTGTACCCTGGGACAAAACTCATTGTTTTTAGCTGGTGTACTTTCCTCACTTTTGTGTTTATTATGCCCGAAACAAGCGGGCTCAAAACGAAATCCAGCTCTCATGTCCTTTTGAAAACAATTCACAACCTTGTTGTTGATCACATCTGGTAAGACAAAGCCACAATTGTGACTACACGCATCACATCTTTGGGCAATGTCACAAAGTGTCACCTTGGGGTACCGATTAATCCATAAAACAATCTTCTTGTGTTTTGTGCCTGTGCGCTCGTTCTTGATTTTATACTTAACCATAGGCAGATCTGGACTAGGGCTACTACTTCCTTGCCCTTGCTTACTCACTGACTTCTGCTGAGTAGAAATGTGTTTACAGTCACCACAGACAACACAGTTTGAGACTCTGACAGCTCTTCTCAAAGACCCCTCTGAATCAGCTTGTCCAGCGGGGCTTGGGTGCACCTTTCTACCAATGTCTGCAAGTAGAAAGAAATGTCCAGTTAATCTCCCTACATCAGAAAAGAAACATCTTACAACCTCTTCACTAAATTTGCGGCTGTACATTCACTGGTTTGGAGATGCAGAGATGGTCCCCTTCAGGGCTACGCCAAAGTATTTTTAACATACAGACAGGTGACAAATTAAAGGAAAAACCTGATGGGAGAAGAAATGAAGAGAAAATGTTTTGAAGCCGCACAATAATCATTGGAAATATAAAGTGATGAAGAAACTGTCCATTATTTAGTCAAATGAACTATCCTGAAGCTGACTCGGGTGTTATCGTAACCAGTGGCATCAACTGACAAAAAGAGGAAAACAAGGGGTCATAATTTGAAGTTGTTTGTTGTATTACATAACAAGATAACATTTTAAAAGTGCTGTAACCTGCTGGAAATATAAAGTGATGAGCATACTGTCAAGGTAATAATTCTAAGCCTGACTAAAGAGCCACCATAAATAGTTAAATCCTGCCACTTTCCTTAGCATTATTTTTTCAGATCACCTTGATTGATACTATAGCTGGATTCTGTAAAGTAAAATATCTTGTAACTGTTAAAAGTTTTCTGTTGCAGTAAACTGTGCTGAATGGTTTGAGGTCGTGACATTATAGGTATTTAGTTTGAATAAAGTCTTAATTTAACCAGAATTCAGAGCAAATTGGCCCCACTTGAGATACTACTCAAGAACTAAACAGCTTTGTGCAACAGACATATTTAGACATCTATCTAAAGTCAGTGTCCTCCTAAACATCTTTTGGGAAAATGGTGTTCAGTAGACAGTTTATGTTGTTTTTCCTTTTAATTTTTCACCCGTCTGTATATAGTGTGTTTTAATCCAGTGTTTCACAATATCATATCAAATCGTTTAAATGGAGACCTGGGAAGCAACCAGAGGAGACTTACAACACCAAGTAAAATGTAAATCAAGGAATAAATGTCCAGCTATAATATCATGCAACCAAACTAATCCAAATCAGTCTGAGTCGCAAACAGTGGCTTCCCAAAACATGTTTGACAAATGCCATGGAAAAGCCATAAAGGAAGGTTAACAAGATCTAAGCAAAGCATGACACATGTTCACACCAGTTCATCTGAGGGCACTGCTTACACTGTTCACCATCTAAAAAATAATGTCAAATACTATTAATCTGCTAAATTAGAGTCTTCTAAGCGGTCCTTCACATGTGATAGGACATGTTTGAGGCAGTAAGGACAGATTTAGCGTTAAGCCGCGCTTAGCATTAGCTTAGCATTTAGCTTTCCTTTCAGAGAACAAAGCTAATAAAAAAACTTAAGTTAGCTAGACATTTGCTTTTTTTTTTTTTTTTTTTTACCTTCCAGGGGATCGTCAAATATAAACTACTACTACTAGCTGCGATCCAAATGCCAGTACTTTCGCACACTTACTGAAGAACTAGCTTAACTACCCAGCGTTACACAGACAACACAGCTAAAGTGCACCTTACTTAACGGTCCGGTGGGAATTGACCGCGTTCCGGTTAGCGCTTGTCCTCGCTTAGCAGCAGCAGCAGACCGCCGCTCACACCCGGTGGACCTGGCCTTCACTTTGATCTGTCCCTCTCTGCGTCCACCAGCCCCGCCGCTTTTAGCAACGTGGGCCTCGCGTGTTTCACTACCATTCAGTTGTTTTAATTTACCAGATAATTTTACACCCGACTTTAAATGTGTCTTCGTGGTCTTGTTTATGCCCGGGGTTTTTGTTGTTGTTTTTTTTTTCCCCTGCTACTCAAACTGGGGGAGTTTGCCCCTTTTTGCACGTTCTCGTTTAACCAACTCAAGTCTGGAGTTGTGCAGGTTTCTGAGCTTGTCCAGCCCATTCATAGTCCTAGCGTTTGGTTTACTCTCACACTTCCCTCTCGTTTAAACTCCTTTTTTTTATTTTTTATTTTGCATGACTGAATATCATTTCTCCTCCCATCTTGTTGCGTACCTACGCGATTCTCCTCCGAGTCTCCGTCAGGGGTCTTATCTTTCACACTTTCTGGGGCCATTTGTTCTGTTAAAACAGTTTCAGCACACTCGCTGTCCTTCGCTGACACTCGCTCGGAAACTTTATCTCGTTTTGTGGTGTCACTCGTGACACTATTGAGTATCTTCCGTCTCCGTCGCGGCACCAGTTGCAGCCCTTTTAAAACGTCTCGGTTGAGTTTTACCTTACCAGAAGACGGGAGCATGCTGCAACGCAAAGACTTGTCCGACATTTACAGTCTATACAAAGGGTTTATTAACTACAAATTATAAACCGTATTCTAAAATATAAATTCGCTATCGTTAAACCAGCGGGACGACCTCAAACCCGGTTCCGAACATAACGCTCGTCTTTCCCTGCCGTTGAAACTCATTAACCTCAAATCCACACGGGAACTAAACGGTGTGGAGCCGCACTGCGCATGCGCAATGGAGTCTACACCTTTACGCCTTAATTACGTTTTCATTTTTTCATCCTTATTTTTTAAACGACTCATAATTACCGTACATTAACGACGTAGCGTAACATTAGGCTCTGAGGTCCAATGGCGTTTTGTTATGTCATTTAAAAAGCGCTTTAATGTAGTCCTTTGCTAATCTTAAGAGCTCATTTGTGTGCTTAATCTGCTATCAAATAAAACAGGTTTTAGAGGAAAAACCTAAATCAAACCTCAATCAAAATCAAATCAAAGCAATATCAGTTACCTCAAGTCAAATTAACCCTTTTACAACAGCGTACCACTGATTTATTCGCATAAAATCTTCAATTTGTAGGCTTTACAAATAAATTAACAAGATAAATGCCAACAATTGGCCAATAAAGACCCATATATTGACAAAGGAAACTTACATTAACATTAAAATTGATTACCAGAAGGTCTGGAAAACCAAAGTCACGTAACGTCGATTATACATGATAATCATCTTATCCTGATTTGACTGGAAGACCAGCTCAAATTGTCAGTCAAGGCTTTGGCAGAGCAAGAGCATACTGCAGTTTATGCCTTATGCTTAAGTCTATAGGATGTGGTAGTCAATAAAATATAGTTGGAACTTTATTGAATTTTTAAATGGATGCGAGTGGTAAGGCATGTAGGGTCTATCCAAATATCTATGTCATTAATGGAAACAAGAAATACAGAAAGCAGTGGATTCCTGTGGGATCCCAGAGTCAACAGATCACAGACAACTGCAGTGTATTAGATTGTATTGTTTTTATTGAGGTTTCTCTCAAAAACTGCCGTGTAGTGGAATTATCTCCGATTATTTGAGTAAATGGGTGAAATGCAGTCAAATGAAACAAAATACATCAAATGCAAAATGACAAATGTACTTTGTAAATGAGACATTATAATGGGATGGCCTATCTTGATACAGAGTCTCCCTGGTTTCTGTCCAGACGCCTGCATCTGGCAGCAGTAATGAAATCCTTTCTTTGCTTATTATTGAGGAACGTAGAACGGTTACCTTTTAAAAGACACTATATACATGTGTATATCCATTCGTCATCATCGTTTTAATTTGTCGTCTATAGGAAATCACTGTGCCGCTGTCATTAGTTTGCAAAAAAGTTAAGAAAAAAAAAAAGAGTAAAGGGTTCAAATTTAAACAAAATTGTGAATTGTATCATTTTACAAAGACAATTAAGAAGTAAAGCCACCATCTTATTTTTGCAGTGCGATTTATTAATTCATTTTGAAACAAACACAGGTACAGTTTACTTTCATCCTCGTTCTATTTGCTCAAATACAATTTTGAAATTCAGCAGGGATATTTCCTTGCTGAGGACACAATGCAGAAAAAAAAAAACATGCTACACAATTGAAATATATCAAGTATTACGAGTAAATGGTAACAACATGAAGCAGCAAACGGAGTCGAGGTATTGAGCGTTTGACGTGAAGGGTGATGGTTAGACCCTGGTGTTGGGAAGTAGCCGGTCCTTGGACTGCGGCGGCCTGATTCACAACACCAGCTGTCCCGCCCCACCGAGCCAGGAGATGGCGCTCTGACGGCGGCTGGTTTTTTGGTTTTTTTTTTTTTTCTCCCCCCCACTGGGAAGGAAAGAAGCAGTTCCATCTCATTGAGTTCCCCCTGTGGGCACGGCGTCGGCTCTCTCCCTCCCTCTCTCTCCTAATCTTTGCTACATCTGTGACAGCTGTGAAAAGAAAACATGCAAATTAGAATGTGAGGAAACCATTCGAGGTGAGAGAGACACACACACACACACACACACGAGGGAACGTTCTCTGGGTTCCTCGTTTTGAGTTCTCATCATAAATCCACACACAAGGGATTCTGGGAGTCTCTGCCCCACCTCTCCGACAGGCATTAGGCCACCCACAACCCTCTCTTGCTTTCGACGGTGGGGCGTCTGCACTCCGTAGCTCCCCAACAACATCCTCTATGCAAATTTTATAATCACACCACAGCAATAAGGGATGTCTGTGTCAGTATGTGTGTGTACGTACAGTGAAGAGGGATATAAGCTTTTACTTAGCATATGAAATGAGTTGGGATTAGAATGAGATAAAGAGCACAGTGGAGAGCAGAGGGAGTGTTATGAGAGAGGTCACTCGTAATTTTGCTTCTGTAAGGCACTTTAAATCTTCCTGACTGCTCTCTCAGGCATTGGAAGAGCACACTGGGCTCGACTAAAGCGATCAAAGACCGCTGGCAGTTTCACCACTAATTGTGCACTTCAAATTAAAACCGCGTAGAATATCAGCAGGATAAGAAAATGCAAAAAAATCGGAAGCGTTTATTTATGCGAGCTACCGGTGAGCTCGCTGATGCACATCATTATCTGGGGCAGGTGAGTGTTCATCGTCTTGTTCTCGCACAAGCCAAGAGGTAAAAGGACTGTTGATCCACGTGAGCGTAGAAGTATGACGCTGTTATTATGGGGTGGCCTCTCTAGCTCCATTGTCACCGTGGTTTCCGTCCAAAAAGCCTGCCCCGTCTAGCCGTATGAACTGAAACATACTTTTCCAACTACAAGGAATGGAGAACAATTACCTTTTAAAAGACACCATACATGTAAAAATCAGGGTTCCTGCATTTTCCATTTCAAAATTCCAAATTTCAAGACTTACCCGAGTACACATGTCAAATGTATATTCTGTAGAGCTGCAACAATTAACAATTTGATCATCGTTTTGAGAAAAAAAGAATCTAAATTCCAGCCTCTTACATCTTATATCTCCCGTTTTCTGTTTTCTTTGCTCCTCTGTCACAGAAAGCTGAATATCTTTGGGTTATGGATCAAACAAAACATTTGAAGATGTCACCTCGGGCTTTGGGAAGCACTGATCTGAGGTTTTCACAATTTTTCTGACATTTTATAGATCAAGCAATTAATCGAGAAATGGAAAAAACAATAGATAGAATGATCACGGATTAAAATAACCATTAGTTGCAGCCCTAAAGGAATGCAGAACAATCACCTTTTAAAAGACACCATGCATGTAAAATCAGGGTTCTTTTCCATTTCAGTATTCCATACTTTCCTCAAATTTCCAGACTTCTCAGTAGATTATACAGACCATATTTGAGATCATAGTACAAATGACTAAATGCATATTAGATCTGCAACGAGTAATCAATTACTTATCGACTATTAAGTTGATTCACAACTATTTTGCTGATCAATTGGTTTAAGTAATTCATTAAGAAAGAAAGAAAGAAAAAATCTAATCAAAAGTCTCAGAATCCAGCTTCTTTGTCTTTCCTCCTCTGTGATCGCAAACTTTGAGAAACACCCATCGACATTTTTCAGCATTTTTCTGACATTTAATAGATCAAACCATTAACCGATTGATTGAGAAAATAATAACCGATTGATCGACAATGACAATAATCCTGCAGCTCGGCTGCTCTGCTGTACGATCAATTCATTTGTAGAGAATTTTATGTTTTAGAAAACAGAATAAGGGCAAAATCTGGAAATAAAAATATTTTTCCATTATTTATTATTTATCCAGATCTGGAAATTGCTAAAAATCAAATTCCGTACTTTTCCATAAATGTAAAGTCATTTTGATTTAAATTGTCGACAGTAGAAAATGCTTAAAACAGCTTCCTTCCGTTGGTGATTACCTGGTAAAATAGCTCAAAATGCAAAGTGAAGAAAGGGCTCAGATGATGAGTAAAAGGTTAAGAATGAAGAACAATTGAAATGATGACAGAAACACATGGGAGGCTGAGTTAAAATACAGTTGTTTCACCAGGTATTTTTGACACAGAACATAAAGTATGGATTTCGTATAATTGTGCACCCTTTGTTTGCTCTTTCTGCCTCTCGTTCTGTAGGTACACAGTAGTTGTTCTGCCTCTCACACTTTTCTCCTCGCTGTTTATTCGTTGCTGTCCGCTGAGAAATAATCTCTCTGGAGAAAAACTCTTTTTTTTTCCATGAATAATTTGAGACATTACAGACAGTGGCCCCTTCTGCAGGAATTCAAGCATAGTCACATCGCAGCAAAAAATTCCACAGCGAGATTTGGCTACACTGTATAACATTTGCATATATATATATATATATATATATATATACATACACACTTTCAAAAAACATTTTGTCATTGTGCATATGGCGTGTGTACATGTGCATCTGTTTTATGTGTGTTTTTACCAAAATGACAATGCCGTTATACATTTAGCTCTTGAAATGCTGCAGTTAAATCAGATTTATTCAATTCTCAATTAGCAGAGAAAGAGAAGCTTTGAGAATAACGAAGAATCCTAAGGAAATTGGAGTTAAATGCAAATAAAACAAATACTGAGACTCCTACAAATGTGCGACATGCATGCATCTTGCACGCTTCTCCTTTTTGCCAACCGACCTATATTAAAACACTAGATTGTAGGGTTAAACCTGTGAAGATCTAAATTTGCATTCAGTCCTATTTCTTTGTCTTTCGCTGGGCCGGTGTGAAGCTGACGGGAACGCGAGCAGCAGCTGAATTCCTTTAAATAGCCCTGCCTGCCTCATCATATGGTTGCTATGGCAGCCAGCCCCTCTTTTCAAGATAACGTCCACATGCTCTGAGAGACCTCCTCCACCTGAATGCTATACATCCACGGCGCCGCCTGTGAGAGGGATATGCTGAAACACTTAACAGCACATCGGAATAAGGTTTTGTGCTTCTGCAAGTCCACAGTGTGAGAAATAACCACTATCTGAGATGTGGATTTGTGTGTAGTTCAGTCTGCTGTTAAGCTTAGTAAGCTTAGTGAGTAATTCAACAAAACCGTTTAATGGGAAAAAAATAACAAGCGTTTGAGGGATATAAAGGCAAAAAAAAAGGACAGGCGAGAAAAAGGAAAACGGCAGAGGAGAAATAATGTGATGGGAAAATCTGATGTTGGAGGAAAGGAGATCAAAAGTGAAACAGATGAGCGAACAGCTGGTACAAGAAATGAAGTGATACAGAGAGAAATGAAGGGTGAAAAAGACGATGAATGATCTGTGACATTTTTGAGGGAACGGATGAATTGAAAGATTGCTATAGATAGCATCCTAAGCAGAGAGAATAATGGGAGATGCCATCGTTTCAGAGACGCCTCTTTCTTTTCAGAATAACTCCTTCTTCTTCTTGCTGCGTTCGTTTTAACCACCTATTTCCTATCTCCTCTTCCCCGGGGGGGGGGGGGGGGGGGGGGGGGGGGGGGGGGGGGGGGGGGGGGGGGGGGGGGGGGGGGGGGGGGG
>JAPQRN010000003.1:12896832-12908287 GCA_037367275.1 Coranthus polyacanthus
AGAACCATGGCCTCGGATTTGGAGGTGCTAATCCTCATCCCTGCCGCTTCACACTCGGCTGCAAACCGCCCCAGTGCGCGCTGAAGGTCCAGGTTCGATGAAGCCATCAGGACCACATCATCCGCAAAAAGCAGAGACAAGATCCTGAGGTCCCCAAACCAGACCCCCTCTGGCCCCTGGCTGCGCCTAGAAATTCTGTCCATAAAAGTTATGAACAGAACCGGTAACAACAGGTTTGAGAACAACATGCACCGAGAACAGGTCTGACTTACTGCCGGCAATACTGTTGGTCGTACAGGGACTGGGCTGCCCTTAGCAAAGGGCCCCGGACCCCATACTTCCAGAGCAACCCCCACAGGATGCCACAAGGGACACGATCGAACACCTTCTCCAAATCCACAAAGCACATGTGGACTGGTTGGGTGAAGCAAAAGCCACGCCCGCCCGCCGCCTCTCTCTGCGGGCAACTCCAGAAAACTGCCCAAGCTGTGCGTGGAGGTGAACCCGACTATCTAGACGGTACCTCTCAACCTCCCATACAAGCTCAGGCTCCTTCCCCCCCAGTGAGGTGACGTTCCACGTTCCAAGAGCCAAAGCCTGTGCTTGGGAATCAGGTCATCGAGGCCCCTGCCGTCGACTGCCACCTGATCCACATCACACCCGGCCCCTATGGATCCCTCTGCAGGTGGTGGGCTTACAGGAGGGCGGGCCCACGTCTCCAGCTGTGCCACACTGGGCGACATCTCGGTCCTTGATGTATTGTTAGCCATAGGGGTCAGCACAGACTCAAACACAGATATCACCAAGCACCAAGTGGCCTCTGGGGGTGAAAGATGAAGCCAGTGAGGAAGTGCCAAAAACTGCAGTTCCATGAATGACCACTTGTGGCTGACTCCAAAAGTGATTGTAATTATCACCTAAAACAAAACTAATAAAAGATACAGTTAAGAAAAGGGCATCTGCTAAAAGTGAGTTTGTAGAAGAGACTTAGAAGAAAATACTGAGTTTGCCAGACAGAGAAGGCCTTTGGTTACAAGATGTTAAAATGCCTAACTTCACAGCATGGTACAAAATCAGTTTTGGTCTTTGTAGCTAATTTCCCTGTTCAGAGTTCCCTGTTCCCTGTTCAGGGGGCTATTTTTTCTATAATGTTTAAATTATATTAAGGTTTAAAGTTATTTATAATTAAGGGTGTGGCTACTTTGAGTGACAGATGAGTGAGTGTTGTCCATGTCTGCTGTGTGGGCTTTGATTGGCAGCTAGCTTGGCTGCAGTTGGACTCAGAGCTTCCATGTATTGAATAAAACTAATTAGGCTAGCTTGCTTAATTAGTGAGTTAAGACATGATGTGAGGATGACATTACACATACAGCTACCAATTACTTGGTGGTGTTTCACATGACAGTGTTAGTCAGTTTGGTCGGTGTTTTCAGTAAGTTAGTGTTACCTTAGTGAGTTTTCCCACTCGTGCTTCCCCAGCTCGACCCAAATATGGGCACTTGTGTACAAAAAACCAGGCTGGCTAAATACCAAACTCGAGGCATTAAAACAGCAGTCCACAAACCACTGGATGTTGTCAGAATCTATGGTAAAGACACAAGCACTTGTGAATCTTACATATTGACCCTTTAAGTTAATAATTGAGCTACTTTGAGTTGAGTTTTGGGCACTTTAATGCTTATTGATTTTATCTTTTAATATTGTTTGCATATTAAGTGGCCCCTGGCTTCCTATCATTTTGTAAAAGTGTCCCCCAGGCAAAGCAAGATGAGTGTCCCTGGTGAAGTGTATACATGATGAATAAGTTACTGCTCTTGGCAAAGTATTAATATTAGTTTTCATTACTTATTCAGAGAAAGGTGTTTTATTATGAAGCACCGGCAGTGCAGTGTAGAACTTGCACCACGTGAATGAGTGCCATACGATTGCCGATACCTTCAATATTTCACCTCACTGTGTCCTATTAGCGTAAGAAAATGATGACTCCATTGGTTAAATTTGGCTCCGGCCCCCTCTCTCCTTGACTCACTAAATGAGCCGAGTGAAGGATGTTGTGCTCTTCTGCATAAACGCTCACAGCAAAATAGAGTTTATTAAGACCCATAAAAAACAACATTAAAATTCACAACCAAGGGAGCGTCGCCTGACCCCTGGAGAATGATAAATTAGCTTGTGTTGCTGTAGCAAAACGACCATTTTATACCTTCACCCCCCCCTGCCGGAGCTGACTCCCCTTCAGAGTGGAGGCACTGCAACAGACCCCGGACTGAGAGGAAATCATCCCAGATGAAGCCGATATCATTCTGCCTCATTCCCTCCTCCTCGTCCTCGCTGGAAATCACTCAGTTTGTACGAATGACATTTAATTCAGCCGCTTGTCTGCTTTTCGCATTCACGGGTGTCAAGTGGGTATGGTGTAGTGCACATATACCTTCACCTAAGCAGGTCTGAGTTTGACATTCAAGTGTCTGTTGTAATAATAGAAAGCAAGGGCCAGGGTAAAACAAGAAAAAAAAAGTAATAATTCTCTCAGTCAGGCCTTGGAAAATTGATACTGCTGATTGTATTCTACTTACTTACCACGTATGAGGAGTTTCTGCAGCTGGTGCTCTGCTTATCTGGGACGACTTGTAATTGTTAACAGCAACCACCTCGTTGTCGTTAGCTTGAGGGATGGTTCAGCAGATTTCATGTGACAGCAGCACCTCCATTTCCCTCAAGCCAAACATGCAGGTGTCTGAGCAGCAGTTGACGAGAGGAAAAAAAAACCAAAACAAAACACACAGCTACAATAGGATATAATATGAAAACTTATCAGTGATATGGAAAAACAGGGTTATTACTTCTTTAGCCCAGGCCATGCACTCTTTACATGTAAGTTGTTACCGTTTAAGTGCCTACCTTTAATGGCGATTCGCTAGCTAACCAATGTCCCTTGCGAGTCATCACCAGAAACTCATTAGCACTATGCTAAGCTAATGAATCAGTAAATGGATTTTTATGTGGGCATAAATGCTAATTCGCTACACTGCGGCGCTGTTCAATGACGCTGTGTTTAGCAAGTCAGTCCAAGCCTCGTGGGTGTGTTTGTGTCTCATTAAGCCTGGACAAGGATCTGTTGTGGACAGGGAGGACTCGGTGGCAAATCAAAAACCACAATAACAAAAGGGCCGCAGTGCTGAACCATTTGTCCATCCTGCATCTGAAGGGCTTATTGAAGAGAGGGGAGACATCCCAAAGGTGTACACACACAATTGCTTCTTTGAAAACACACACACACACACACACACACACACACACACACACACACACAAATGCCTGTAAGGCCAGAACAGATCGAGTGTCAGGTGTTATTATGTTGCACAGTGGATTTCACTCTTTAGGACTGACACTGACACAAGCTGAAGCTACAGGATAACATTTGAGCAGGTATTGCAGCTAAGAATTATAGCTCTTCTTGTGTTCTATTACTCCATCACTGTCAAACATCCACAGAACAATCTAAACTACAGCTACAACATATCGGTTCTTTTATTTATCACTTATTGGACAAATTTCATATAATATGCATCTTAACAGTTTCCCTAGGCTTTTCTAACACATAAATAAGTCAAATAAGATTGGGTGAACGAATATCATAAATACCAATGACCCAGACCCGGATAAGCGCCAGAAGATGGATGGATGGATCAATGCTCTGCTCAGAATAAGTTAAAAGTCTGATGGCATACATGTGTGTGGCACCTGCATCTTTATGTCTTCAAATGTGCAAAGTTGGCATTTCTTCCTCCCACTCATCCCAAGTGGTAAACATATACGAAACATTAATGAATGCAAAAATAACGTCAACTCCTAACCCAGTGTGATGTAATTTAAAGTGAATGATAACAGGTGTATAGAGAGGAGTGTGGAGGTGAAGCAGGTCGTAGGTGGAGTTCGGAGTGGTTGTCTGCTGTCTAGATAACCTGGCAGCAGCTGTGGGGGGTGGGGGTACACAGCAGACCCTCCTTGGGGCTCCGATGGATGTTGACAGACAGAGTCTTGTCGCTCAGGGGCATCTGTAACACACGGTTCTTCATGTTCCTGTGGTTTTCCCTGGCCAGGTCCAGCTCTCCCAACCTCAGTGTGCCTGAGCATGGGCCTTCAAGCAGCGGGTCTGCCAGCACGTCTCCCAGTGGTGGCTGGTGGTAGAGGTTCCCCCTGGGTGAAGGGCCTCCCAGGAGAGAAACCTTATCCAGGCTACCAGTGGAGCCCCCCATGCACATTCTCCACATGGGCCGGTCCTGGGAATCCCCGCCAACGCCAACGCTGCCTCCACCGCCTCCTCCTCCCCCTCCTCCCCCCGTCAGGTTGTGGAACTGAGAGCTCAAGCACAAGCTCATCAGCTTTAGGCTTTCCACAAGGCCACTTGCAGCTTTGGCTGTACCTTTGCCTTGGCCTGAGACTGATCCAGGACTGGCACAGTTAGAAGGACTGCCCTGCCCTGCCCCCCTCTTCTCTCTGTCCTCTCTCCTCACTTCTCTCTCATCCCCGTGTAAGCCTAAAGTTGCTGTGCCTCGACCTGCCTGTTGTTTGTGATGACTTTCTGCATCGTCGTCACTAGTCTCTGAGCTGGGGGTCAGAATGGCGACCGGTGCCGTTACAGTTTTAGGTGATGACACGAGCTGTGAAGGTGATGGTATTCTAGAGTTCAAATTGAGACTGAGGCTGGGTTTAGGCGGGCCAAGTCCATGCATCTCCCGCCTACCATCCTCTTCCTCATCCTCTTTTTCCTCTTCATGTATCTGGTTGAGGACTGGTGCACTCATACGGGATGTCAACCGATTGGCAGAGGAGGACAGAGATGATGATGATGAAGAGGTTTTGCATCGAAGCACCACCTGAGGAGGTGTAGGGAGCGTAGAGGGTGGCAAACATTTGTCTTCTGCCCCCTCTTCTTCCTCATCCTCTTCCACACTGAAAAGACTGGGACTTCGTGGTTTGCAAGGACCCACTGTGGCCAGAGAGCCCAGCCTGAGTGGATTGGAGTGGGGCTTTGGCATCGACCTGGGCCCCCTCTCCGGATTCTGTCGCGCAGGCTGCTGGCTGGATGCTGGGGTGTGGTTTTCCTGCCGTTGGCTGACGTCCAACAGAGCTGTTTTTGGTCTGGGGCCTTTGTGGAGGCTCTCGGCACTGCGGGCAGGGGACTGGGGGCCCCCAGGGTGGGACATGGCTGGACCCCCCAATCCATCACTAACATCCTGGTGGACATCCACTCTGGTAGGCCAGGACTGCCTGTGAAGGGTTCAATAAACAAGGTTAACTGGGTTTAGCTATACATCATGTTTACATTTTAAACATGTTTCATCTAGACAGAGCAGTAACACTTCAACATTTAAGGGCAGAGTATTCATTTGCTTTGTTTCCAAGAATATATGAGAGGAATATTACTTTCATATCTTTGTGTTAAATATGAAGCTGCAGTTAGCAGGTTATGGCTAGCCAGGTTATGTGTGAAGTTAAAGAATACAACCACCAATACTGCTAATTTAGATTTTTGGAAAGAAACAAACTAGCTGCCACATTTGAGTGTGTCTGTGGCAGAATGAAGCTGGAGTAAGCAGGTCTTTATCCTAGCTAGCTAATTAAGATTTTTGGAAACAGACAGTCAAACTGTTTTCTCCTGCTTCTAGTCTAGTAGTTGCTGGCTCAAATTTGACACCTGCAGGCTAATAGTTGGTTAACTATTAACCTGCAGCCACTTAGTTTCTATGAAGAGGGGATACATAATATCTGAGTTTAGATGTCAGTTTGCTGTCAAGCCTATAAATATTCTTGAATCTCTGAATCTGAGTGTGAGGGAAATACTGCGGTAAATGTTTATTTTCATTTATATCAAGACATTGTTGCGGATCTGCAACTTCTCTTTCATTCTCAGCTAAAAACAGGCTCTGTCTGTCTATCTGCTGTCACACTTGTCTTTTGGGAAATGACAGTGTGTAGCGCTGCAGAGTCAGCACTCGGTTATGTGTATATGTCTTTGTGTGACAGCGCGTACCTGAACTGGGCCTTGCTGGGGCTGGGGGATCGTGTCTGACTGTGTTGCTCTTTTTCTTGCCTCTCCCTCAGCATCCTCTCAGCCAGCAGGAAATAGGTAGCTGTGATGTGGTTGTACTGATTCGACTCCAGAGCCCTGAGAAGATGGAGGCAGACATCGATTTGAACTCCAAAAGCACAAGCACACACACCGCACCACACATGTCAGCAATCAAATCAGCAACTAAGCTCTGACGGTGAATCGAAAGGAAGTGACGGGGGTGAAGATTTCATTTGACATGGCTGCAAATCGGGATTGACTGCCAGCTGGTTCTAAACGGCAATTAAACTGTTGATGACACTCAATTAAGCTTTTAGTTGCACTAGTGAACCATGGCAAAAATATGAGAGATTACACAGGAAGGAATAGTTACACATTCATTTATGAGAGTGTCTGAGAAAGAGAGAGGAATGACATACTCAGTTATGTTGTCCCGGTCTGCGATGCCTCCCAGCACCATGCGTTGGATAATGGAGCCGTGCTCCTCCTCTGACAAGCTCCGATGGGACACCAAGGGGGTGGACAGCTTGGTGGCCGGAGAGGGGTCAACACCTTGAAGCCATTTGTGGCTCTCAATCTGCTCTAGTGTAGCTCGTTTCTTGGGGTCTCTCTGCAGCATGTGGCCTATGAGACTGGAGGGAGACCCAAAGGAGATCAGTATTCTGGAAGAACTACAGAAACCAGTGGTCAGAAATGGAAAGGCATATGGTTCCGTTCATTTAGATTCACCAATGTGGGGAAAAAGTTGATATTCAGCCTCATCTTTTCTTTATGCCTTTGCATTTCCCACATTATGTTACCCGCTTGTTAGATTGCTAAGTTGTTAGCCTCAGTGGCTTCCATGGCATCCATGTTGCCTTTGGCTAGCAGCGGGGCTTTTTCGGGTACACGACTTCCCATTTGTTGCATTTGAAGGCAGCAATGGAACAACAGCTTTCCTAAGCAATAAGGAAGTACTACTAACATTTTGCATGCACTCACTCAGCTTCAGTGGTCCAATCCTAATGTCCACACCAAGGCCTCAGCACTAAACCCTGACATGTTAAGGCAGAAAACACACAGCAAGGGCGCGAAATGGAACAAATTGGTGTTAAACAATAATTAACACCACCCTCCCTCCCAGTCTTCCTTCTTGGACCAATGAGTACAGACTGTACACTGTGGTGACGTCACAGAGTTTAAAATCTCTTTTTTGGACTCACGGACGATTTCACCTCCATGTTGTGACTTAACTGACTTAATCATTCACACAAATAGAGAGAAATGGTCACATGCAATTTGTTTAAACAACACATGAACCCTGATATGTGCCAATATTTGAAGTACTACGCGTAAGTCAACATAACCGAATCAAGTTATGTAAGAAAACAATGTGTGTTTGCAAAGCTATTGCATTCAAAATGTATTCAGAACCTCCTTTGCCCTGCTGTGCTTTGACGCATTGTTAAACCCTCACAATGTTAAAAATAGAGGGCCGATTTTAAAGGGTGCATTAGATACACTTAACGCAGCACTGCATCTCTGGAAGAGCAGCTGACTGCAGTGAAAGCAGGACAACGAGGAGGCAGCAGAAAAGAGGCCGTTCTCTACTCTCCTCGCTCTCTTTCTCTTCACACATCTATAAACATGAAATATGCAGCACCTGCAGAGTACTCTGTCCATCTGTGTGCATGTGTGTTACTCACTCTCTGCATGCATGGGAGATGTGTGGAGGCACTGTGTATTTACAGTCCATGATCATAGTTAGCGTCTCGCTGTCGTTAGCCTCCTGGAAGGGAGGTTGACCACACACCAGCATGAACAGGATCACCCCCAGACTCCAGATATCTGCAGAAACAAAAAGACAGCGCTGTAGGTCTGAATCAAAAACCACTGTGTGCACACAATGTGAGAGCATTTTTTTTTTTTTTTTTTTAAGTAAGATGGCCACAGAAGTGAGAAAAATAAAGATGACAGACCAATTGAGTGAACGTCCTTTCTGCTTAGTGACCTAGATAAAAAAAACACAAGCGCTGTCTTCCTCCCAATTTAAATGAAGCATGAATCATATTCGATCACAGCCATTTCCATAAATATGTACTAGCTTAGGACACATCTGTCTAACCGAGGATGATGCGCTGCTGCTCGCCGGCAGCGTCGTGTTCACACACACACACACACACGCATTCATGCACTCTCACAAACACACAGTCCGTGGAAAGTGGGTTAACATGTTCATCCCTCAAAGCTTTATACAAATGCTAATTTTATGGAACAGCTCTCTTGGTCCGATTAGCCGTTTTAAAAGAGCAACTTTTTGCTCCTGGCATCCGCCGCCGCATCGGTCAACAACATGGTCTACTGACACACATCCTGCAGTCATATACTGTCTACGAGCAGAGAGATACAAACATGAAAGCAGGCCGTGACCTAGTCATTCTGCAGACCTGCTTTTAACAACCAGTTTGCAAGAACACTTGTGAGGTTTTAGGTAGGGCCGAGCGATATGCAAAAAAAATAAAAAAAAACATGATTAGTTTGACAGATGCTGTTATTGTGATACGAGAGACGATTTTAGCGGGAATGGGAATTTTTGCATTTCACTTTCACTGAAAAAAATAAATAATGATGATGAAATGACTTTTGCTGGGGTCTGAATCAAACAAGTAGGGCTGGGTGATGAGGTGGGAACGATAATTTTCGTAATAACGTCGCAATAATTATTATCGTGACATGCATTTTTGATTCGAGGCTCTTCACTTCAAGCAAACCCTTTTCATAAAACTGTATTTTTGTTGTTAATATAAAAAATAAATTCCTGCAGCTTTAAAGTTGTAATCTCTGTGTTTCTTATTCCTGTGTGTTCAAACAGCAGAGAGTATTTTTTAATTAATGTAGCTGCGTGTCTCTGAACGTACACATCCTACAGCTGATTTTTTTCTTCTTCAAAGACACAGCAGATTATCACATATTACTTGAACCAATCCTGCACTCGTGAATCGGTTTAATGTTATATGAAAGCCTACGATATTAAATGCTGTAAACTAATCCTAAAGAGTTTATACTCCCCAGCAACCCTGACTATTTGTTGTCTCTTGAGTGTGCCAGGATAGGCGAGAGATTTCAATCTGTTGAGGTAAATGTGCCAGTTTACTGTGGGTGGTGAGTACTTATTGCTCTGAGGCTGCGAAGGAGCGTAAACGCTGCTGCTGCAGTCCCCATCACCATCTTACCCCCAGCCAATGTATCCTAGCAACCGTGACCCTGCTCCCTCATTACTTGCGTCAGCAGTCCACCAAACTTCCTTCCGAGATAACTTTATTTATAAACCAGATGGCTGACACATCTCTGGATAACACTGTTCACGTCAATGCACATTAGCATGACTGCTGCTAACTACGGCGGCTACTTAGCGGGTGACAGCTGGGAGTGTAAACATCCCTTTTTGCTGCCCTGTGATGCATTTTAACACCAACTGCTTCCCCGAGATAACCAACAACCCCTCCTTTGTGTCTTGACACCGCTAACCCCTCCCCCCCCAGGCTAAGTGGGCCGACTTCAGCATCCTTTCCTGCTGATCATCTTTATGCAACATTTTATCTTTGTCTGGAGTGTTTTCATTTAGCCCAGATATGTGGTGAATTATGCATGTGTTCAATATATGTTCTTTGTGATTATGTAAGGTTTATTTATTTTGGGCTTAGCAGGAAGCATAAGTCTATATTTAACCTTCAGATTAGTGAAAAAATAACGGTTGACCGCGCACAGTACATCAAAACGCATCAAAAGCATCTTTTAATAGCACTTACTAGTGCATAATTGGCTCAGAAACATGCACATGCTGTCGAAAATATGGGATTTCCTTTCAGTTTTATGCATAGCAGTGAAATATCCTATACTTTTTAAAGATTTCTGCTTTAACAGGAATATTGGGAAAGACCAGAGAGATCACCAGTAGGTATTGCTCCTTAAATTGCACTGCAAAAGCAGCCCCAGCAGAAAGAAACCAAAATATTATAAAACATAAACTAATGGTCTTGTAAAGTCCATACAGGCCAGGTAAGTAAACTTTGCTTGGCAAGATTTCTTAAAATTAAAACTCTTATAGTTCACTTATGCAGGTGGCCTCACTCTTAAAATAAGGCAAACAATCTTGTTCCTCTGCTGGGATATTGTGCAAACCATTGTTTTACCTTCTTACCGGTTAAATATAGCTCAGTATTGGCTGGAATATTTTATTAAGACAACGTTAGATAAATTTTCTTAAAATTACATTACTTTCCTAAAGAAGGATACAGTATGCTTGACAAGATTGTTTTTAGCATTTTTCAGAAGACTCTTTTCCCAGACGCAAGGATTTTTTACTTTCTTCTTTTTTTGCAGCGTGACATTGGTTCAGTATATTCACACGATCACAATACCTGAGCATGTGAGACAGCGATGAAGCTGCCGCACCTCACACCCTGGATTAATTCTCCAAAGTGGCTTGTTGTGTGTCTTTTTGAAGTTTGGAGTGTTCAGCTCTTGCTAATTGGCTCCTTCTGTACTGCTCTGTAGGACTGAATACTGGTGCAACATTCTCCTTTCTATTTTGGATCATTTTTCTCAAATTATTTTCAGCACTTCCTAAAAAGACCAAATAAATACAAAAAAAAAACCCTCCCACTCCAAACAGGCCCAACATGAGATGAGATAAGCTAAGCGAGGATGGCTTCTTTATCTCTGCAACAAGCCGGGCTCACCGCCACCTGGCACATCATCAGCAAACTCAACACCCTACAGACTTTCAGCAGGTACCTTGGCAGCAATATAATCCCAGGTCAGGTTACCTCAAAGCCCCGTACGTCAGGACTGCTGACCTCCATTCAGCCTGTTTCACATCCATCTGCACTGCTGATAGAATCACACGATATTACATCCCGGCTGGATGGATAATCCCCGCAATCAAAACATCATCATCTCAGCTGAATGAACAATAGGACACAGACTGAGGACAGAACACACACATGGACAGAAAACGCTCACAACCATGTGGCTCGAGAGCTCAGACAGGCTTTTACAGGACAGCTGACCCCAGATATCACACTACCATACAACCATACGCCAACACACACACATACAGAGAAGTAACAGAGACTATTACTGCTCTACTTTCAATATTTTGGAACCGTTGCTCAGCTCGTCTGCTTAGCACAAAAGACAGCGAGAGGGAGTGAAGGCAGACAGAAGAAAATAGCCACTGCAAATCCACTCTGTCAGAAAACCAGAAAATGCGCCTCTCTTGCTGCTGTATTTTTTCCACTCCTGCCGTGACGCAGTGGCCGCCGAATAGAAAGAGGCACCACTGATGCCTCTCTTCTCTCTCTTCCTTTTCCTCTTGTTTCACTGTCCTTCACCCCC
>JAPQRN010000003.1:12931481-12942961 GCA_037367275.1 Coranthus polyacanthus
TATAGCACATTCTTTGGATCTTGTTTCACTTTTGAGCTAATACGATAGTGCTGGAGTAACGCTAATATTATCTTTCCATTAGTGTAATTTCTTCTTTTTTTTTTCTCTTTTTCTTTTTTTTACAGGTCATGCGAAGAGCAAAATGACTGCCCAATGTCAGATATAGACATGTGAGTCATCCTAACAGTTATTTTAAAATATAAAATTAATCATCAACTTTAAGTTCAGGTCAGCATGCAGCAATCCAGTTTTACAAACACCTACAAACAAGCGAGTCCAACACCTGCTAGAGGACAACATAAAGAGTCCCCTCAGCCAGCTCACCTTCTCTAACAGCACCACGCCTCAGGAGAGCATCCACGCAATTTAAACCAACCACATAAGAGTGAAACGGAAAGAAAGTCACATCAACTGTTAGAGGTGAGCCACAACATTTCAAGGCAAACTTCAATGCTACTTGGCTCTAAACAGTCGGCACACAATCGACATCCTGACCGCCGCGACCTCGGATCAGAAACAGAGAAAGACGATGGTGAGGTAGAGACACAGTGATCACAGGCAGACATGGAGACCAAAAGAAGACAAGCGAGGTGTCACCTCTGACCACAGGTAGTCGGAGACATTAAGACTTTTACCGTACCGCAACACATATGACAAGATGTAAGAGGAATGGTCTTTGAACTAATTAAACGTAAGTTCACAGAACAAAATACAATCTGCTGGGGGACAATATCCATGCCTTACTCACCGCAAAATATGTATAAGCATGTAACAGCCTAGGTAGTAACCAACACAAAATATAACTGCAACTCGCGTCCTGACAGAGCACACTGTGCCTCCTTACCACAGTGAATTCCTTACCTTTTTCTTGTGCTGTTTTTATAGATTGTTTTCTGCTTTTGTAAATTTTAATGCTCATGGATGTATGTAAATATCTGTAATTTTAACAGAAATGCTTTGGCAATATTGTGCATATTAACAGTCGTGCCAATAAAGCTTCTCGAATTGAATTAAAATTGAGACCAGCATGGAAAAGGTGTTATTGAGTATCTTGGAGTGACAACCCAAAATGAAGAGGTCTTTTTTTTTTTTTGTTTAACGCCTTCTACTGTTTGCACATGACACAAATATGTCAGTTTTATCTCAAGAGGGATCTCATTCATTCTCATTCTCATCCACACGCTGCTGTCAACATCAACAGAACAGGCTGCACATTTTTCAGGCTGACGGGAAGGTGGATCGTAACCCGTGAGGCTGAAATGTAGCCTGACGTGCCCCGAAAAAGACGATACGCTGTAGCCTGAATGTAGGAGTCAGAGGTAAATGTTACCGTAGAACACGTGTTGGCTGTCACAAATACATTTTTGGGATTATAAATGAAATATACTGTTGTTGCTGTTATTGTACCACAACACCCAAAACACAGACACAGTTTTACTATTTGTAGTGATGTGTGTGAGTAAAATGAACTGTTTTATTTATTCTAGAAATCACCGACATTTTTCCCCAAATTCCAAATAGAAATATTGCCATTTAGAGCATTTATTTGCAGAAAATACAACTAGTTTAAAAAAAAAAAACAGAAAAGGAAGATGCAATGTTTTCAGGACTCGAATGTGAAGTTTTTTTTTTTATGTATTAAACACCATAATACTAATGTTTTAAGAGGCCAGAATATATTACAGAATATTTGTTTATTGATTTGTTATTTGTTGAATAAATCACATTAGTCTTGGACAGAAACGAACACGGGATGCGGTAGTTTGCAGTTGCAGCTCATTCGTTCGCGTTTTAAGCGGAAATTGAAGCTCAACTTGTGGAGCAGAATAGTTTCCCATTTACTAAGAGAGAACAGCCCTGAAATGACAGCGCCGGGCGCTTTCTGCGTTTCGTTTAGTTTCACTTTTAATTCCTGCCACGGAAGATGGTGAGTGACTTCAAAGAACTCCAGTGGTTTTATGCTCTTTTGACTACTTTAAGGGTTCAATGTGGAGGATTAAGACGTGTTCTTGTGTTTTAGATGAAGTGTGTTGGAGGCTGAGTTGTGCTGTGAGGTGTTTTTTGTTTCTTGTTTTTTTTTTTCTTTACATAAATCACTGACTGCATTTCTAAGCTAAAAGAAGCTAGTGAGGACAGAGACGCAGAGAAGAGATTTCAGGAAGTCAGGATTTTCTTCTATCATAGGTCGAAATCCTTATATTGTGGCTGTTTTGGTGGATGTAGGTATCTGAGACGGTCCTTTTAATGGATTTAGCTAATGTCAGAAAACGACCTGCTCCCGCCACAAACCGGATACTGGACAATGTGGTATCGATCCCATACCAATTAAATACAGGGCTAGTATCGACGATACCGATACCGATCATTTTGTACCTGAAATGTCATGATCATTGAATAATTGTGTGATTTTGCCTTGAGTTGGTTGGTTATCATTATGGTAAAACAGCACCCAGATTTTAGGCAGTAAAAATGCTTTTCTATTAACTAACCACAACAATAGAAAAAATGTAACAGTATAAAAATAAGAAAATAATTCTTCTACTACCACAATTGTTTCAGAAAAAAAAGTCACTAGTGCAAAATAACAAAAAAAAAAGCAGCAATGTAACAAAAGGAAATTCGAGTAAAATCTCATCACGCTAGTATCGATCCGATACCAATACTCACCTTGGTATCGATACTATCGATATTTAGATCGATACGCCCACCCCTAACTCCGACACAAACCTCACGGAAGTACACGATCCCCACACAAATCTCACACACTGAGCTGCATTAAGTGCTAATATTTTTTCTTTGCTAATGTAATCTCTGTAATGTCTTTACTTTTCTGATCAGGCTGCTGCAAACCCCAACAACGCACGGTGAGTCAACAGATGTATTGAACCATTCACGATTACTGCTGTATTCTTATTTTAATGTGCTAAAAAAAAAAACGAACACGTGGTCATTATTATTTCAGGGAAGAAATTCTCATAGACGAAGAGCCTTTCAGAGGAAATGCTTTCAGGATTATTATGGAAGTGCTGGAACTGAGCGTCGACCGTCCGCATCTCTTCAAGTTTGTGGATGAGGTATGTTATGTTTGATTTCTATTATTTGTGTGTTTTGTACAGTACATGACAGGCTACTTGTCGCTCACCATCACCACACTAATACAGCGTCTCGCTTCATGGGTTTTGACTTCACAGGTTCTTCACAGTATCTTCTTCTTGGGAGACATCAACAGTCCAAAATATTCCCCTGAAGACATTTTGAATGATTCTGATATGGTTGAAGGATTAAGAGAATTATATCCTCGACCTTTTGAACTCTATGCGTCTCAGGTACCCCAGCGGAGTCCATTTTCTGGTGTCCTGGACATGGTAAGAATCTAGTTTGTGGAAATAATAGTTATATCTAATCTCCAGCAAGTCCTCTCACTAGTGATAAACTATTTAATTACCTTTATTATACTATGTTATCAATAATACGCATACAGTACACCTTATAATGAAGAAGGGCTATTTACTGAAAACTGGAACGCAAACAAAAATTACATTCCTGTTTATGTTTTTGGTCTTGCAAACAAAAATGTGCATAGGGCAGTTCTAAATAGTCAGGGCTCCTAATTCCCCACTCGGGAAACTATAGCAGAACAAGGGAGCACTGCAAGCTCAAAAAATAAATATGTCTCCCACTCATTTTTTTTTTTTTACAGTTAGTTTGATGTTGAGCTCCATGTTTATTTATTAATTCCTTGGAATTTGATGTGTAATGATTCTGATTTATTTCTTTGCTACTTTGACATAGAAGTTCAGTTCAACAGAAACCCAGTTTCTAATAAAGTTGAAAGCTGGTTCATTTCAGACATGAATAATTTGCTTTCGGTGTCGAAATATTTTGGTGGAATGGAAGAGATGATATCGGCCTCTAGTCGTTACATAATGACGTCACTAGACCGTCCTTCCCCCATTTGTTACTTAAACATGACATTATGGCACTTTGTTGTCAACCACTGGATGTAACTAAACCACAGAACAAACAACACGTATGCGGGAGGTAATTCACATCATTAAATATTACGTTTTGTGAAAATGTGCATCACTGCAGCAAAAACAAGTACAGCTCTGTTACAGCAGCTTGAATGTATTTGTGATTGTTGCAGATTGTCCAGGTGACTGGAGAACAAAATGAAGAATTAATCAGATACAGGCTGAGAAATATCATCCATCGAGTGGACCCAAGTTTTTCAAGGAAGCTAGTCTCCTCCACCATCTGTGTTTCTCAGAGTCTCAACTCCGACTCTTTGACCAAGCACTACGGCGTCTCCATGTCCACTAAACGAAGGAAAATCCTGATCGGTGCCTCCTGTTTAAGCACCTGGCATGTATGTGTAGCTGAGGCAGTGATGACGTACTTTCCACACATGACCAAGAAGCCATACTTTGATGGAACCTTTACACTCACACCTCAAGTCAGGTGCAAGGCCTTTGACATCAGGTTAAACATTGAAAAGCCTCCATGCACATCGTGTGCAAATTTATTTGGTTTGATAAGAGAAAATGAAACAGTACAGCAGTATTCGTATGGCAACTGTGCTGAAGCTGAAAGTCTGAGCAACTTATTCAAAAATGAACGTGTTAGTGGCCTTATAAACACAAACCCTGATAGAATCAGAGGGACCAGAGAGCAGAGAAAGGCTAAAAGTTCTGTTGAGGCAGCTCTCATTTCTTTCCTACCGGTGGCATTTATCACACCTCAGATTACTTTTTATACCCCTTGAATTGTATCTTTTAAGTACTCTGTGCTTTCTTTTAATTTTTGGGATATTTCTATCTTTTTAATTACTTTGCTTTTATGTAAAGGCCCAATGAATTGCCTTTCTATATTACATGCTTTATCACTAACATATCCGTGCAGCTTCTCTTGATGTTCTTTTTTGTACTCATGTATAATTGGAACTCAATATGTATTCATCTATTATTATGTATACAGCAGTGAACCCAGATGTGTGTCAACAGTCTGAAGGAAACCTGCTGCAGCTTACGCTGACATGATCTTAATGTTACTGTATCGATCATGTACTTATCAATAAACAATATCACACTACACCCTGCTCGGTTGAAGTCACCACGAGGAAACTTTTTGATTATTATTTTCTCTGCAATTTATTTTTACTTATTGAGCAAACATCCTAACAAATGTTATTTAACAAAGTTTTAATTTCCATCTAAAGGTTTTCAGCAAGTTCATTATTTTTAATAAGGCACCCTTTACAATTAAGATGTAATGAATGGCTCTGTTAACAGCAAATGCAGCATCTTTAAAGGCATTTATAAGAACTACTTTTTGGAAATCCACATCTCCAGTATACGGTTTACCTTCTACAAAGAGCATCAGCATGAAAAGTGATTACATCACGTAGTTTATTCACATGCACAGATGTAAATTGGTTATATTAATACATACTGGTATTAGTATTATTTAAAACTAGGTGATGTGAGTTATAAAGGAGTCACTGGTTTACCTCTTTATAAGGCAATCTAGCAATTAGAAATGGTTACAGGTCATTTATAAAAGGTTATTTGTATCACGCTTTGTAAATCATTGGAGTCTGCGTTTGTATTTTTATTAAATGAATTTCCATCTGAATGCTGGAGTGTTTAAACAACACATTGGACGTGTCTTATTTGATTAAAAAAAAAGTGATGGTGGTCTGGAACAGGGATTTTTTTCAAACCTGGCAACCCAAAAATTATTATTATAAATGGATCTTGATCTATAAATGATTAGTAAATGATTTAACCACAGTTTACATCGTGTAAACGGTGCCTTTGCTCCTGAAAAACTAACACTGATGCACCACCAGATGGCAGGACTTCACTGTTTAGTTCAAATCACACATGGGCTCTAAATCAACAGCTTAATGGAAACGACTGTCAAACACTTTGCAGTCACCGCAAAGACTACTTTTCGTATTACGAGGCAAGAAAAATCAGTATGCTTTGTTAAGAAAAGACATGAGGCAAAATGCTCAAACAAAAAACAGCAGAAGCAGAAGCAGAAATCACATTGTGGCTGTGAAACTTTTCTATCTTGCTTGTGTCTGGCTTCGACCACTGTATCTAATTTAAACACTGTCTGCCAGTGAATGACAAAGCTGAAAAGCATCTGAAACACAAGCGTCAAGACCGTGTGAAATTCATTTAAGCTGTACTGTAGTTTTGTACAGGTTGGCTTCAAGTGTTAACCCCTAAACGGGAGAACCTGTATATAAATGTTTGGGGAAATTAATTGATTGCTATCTTTGTAATGTATTTAGGCTCCAATGCCAATTTTTTTTTATGATTTCTTTTCAAAATATGAGCTTTACTTTCCAGATTAAGCTCCGCATCTCCTGACTTACTCCCATTTAGAGTATAAATTCAACATTTTCTCCTTTGTTGTACTATTTCACGTGCCAGTTTTTGATGAAGTAGCTGCTTTTTTCATGATTTGCATATATTTTAGAAACTAGTGGAACAAGTATAGTATAGTGATATATTCTGAATGCTCGAGATGAATCTATTTTGGGGGACCTTGTTTGAATTTTTTTGCATGTATGATTCATTTTCACAACTTGCACTTTACCGCTCCCTTATTTGAAGTATTAATTAATCATAAAAAAAAAAAAACTCATTCAAGAGTAAAATATAGAGTAATCAATATTTCAAAACATTTATTTATGAGTGATTATTCCTGTTTTATATTCTTCTCCGGGCATATTCAGACATTGACTGCTTGATTAAAAGCTGTGAAAGTGTCAATATCAAAATCACCTGAAATATAATAAATCTAAAATAATAAAATAAAAAAAAAAAAAATAAATAAAAAAATCTCACCCCGTGGCCAGTGTTTTTGCCTGTTTGATTTGTTTTTGTTTATTTGCTTGCTACCATTTGGTATTTTGATCCAAATGATGAATATATTTTGAGTTTAATGACTATATTTATGTATGTTTATTGTATTTATTGTATAAGTACTACTTGACCGATCACCTCCTCAGTGTTTCTTATGATTTTAAGAGGATTTAATGCTCTCAGATGTCAACTGACTGTAACCACCACGACACAGGAACCATTTAAACCATGTGCTTGTGTGCTCACGTGAAATTTGCATTAGAGTCTGCTTTCGTGGTCATTTTTTGGAGGTTAGCTAACTCCATTTCCAAGCTAACGACCGTCTTCGTTGCCAGAGTGCACTGATTTCTACGTAGAGGACTCAGGTTGTTTGTTTTTTTTCCCGCAAACATCCGTTATGTTCACTCGTAAGCCTCATCTTCTGCTCCTCTACAGCAGCAACAGCGTTTAACACGAGCTACCGTCGGCTTAGAAAGGCAGTCCGCTAATGTCGAAACCACCCAACAGACTCCACAGAGCCTTTTAGGGTTAAAGGAATCAACACAGAAATAAAACATGAAAATAAACACAAGGTCACTGCAGAAGCTGTGGTCAAGGAAAAATCTCTTTCATGATTGCTAATATCTAGAGCTTTAAAAAGATGAGGGGGCATGAAGGCCACTCTGTGCTTCTACGTAGAGTTTTGTTCAGCTGAGCAGCTCATTTCTTGAGAACAAAACAAAATGCCATTCTTCAGGAAAGCTTTAACGTCTAGTGAGTGATGGGAAATGTGATTTACTTTCAGCTGCTGCGTCACAGACGCTTTGTCTGGCTTTTCCTGTGACCCTTTCTCCAACAACATGTTTGTTTTCAGGTCTATATTTGTGCAACCGACTTGCTACCGGTGGGGGAAATCCTGTCCGACGTCATGGCCTGTTCTGATGAAAACATGGCTCTAGGTGACGTCCAGGAGACAGAATGTTAATTTTTCATCAAACCTTATGTAATTCACAGCTCTAATCTTTGTTTAAACAGGCAATCCTCTTTTCCTTACAGAACTACATGGACTTTGCCTGGAAGCGGATGCGGCAGTGCGACTGTCAAACATTCTGTATTATGTGAACACACACACAGGTCGGATGATTAATGCTGAATCACATAGTTCTGGCGTGCACTTACACAAACAGATGGCTGCACTTAGACTGTAATATTTTCACTGCCCTTGGTGTTTCATCCCTGGAAAATCTGAGTAATGCTTGTTTGAAAAATCATCTCTGATCTAATGTAGGCTTTGCTTAATCGCCTTGAAATGTATTAAAGCATGTTTGTAAGTGAAACAGATGCTCAGATAATTAACACACATCGTCATCCCTACGCACATATGAGGTTGCGCTTTCAAAGTAATAAATCCTGAAGTACAGATTACATTTTTTGGGGGGATTTTAATGGTTTTTAAGTGATAAACATCTGTGCAAAAAACAAGACATATGCTCAGCCCTCAGAAAAAAAAATACAAGTGATAGACAGCGAGGAAGGATTAAATCTAGCAAAGATACAGGGTTGCAGCATTAGAGTTCACAGCGTAAAATGTATATTTTTATGGAAAAAAGAAAATAATTAATACATTTAAATACATAATAATAAATAATAAGCACGTATCACACATAATATAGATACACCTAATTGTCACAGGGGCATGTGTCTGTGAAGATGCGGTCGTTGGCCTGGAGGTGGAGCTGCTCAAGACTTGGACTCACACCTGTAGACGGGGGATGGCTGATTGGCGGGGTTTTAAAAGGTTGGTTCCCACCTGTGGAGGAAGAGGAAAGGGGGCAGAAGTACAAGGAGACCTCCCTTTCACATCCGGAGTGACCCGTCACACACAGGAGACCAGCATTCATGTCCTATTTCAAACTTAAGGTAAATGCTGTGCTTATTTTTGCTTGTTTTTTTTTTTTTCTTTGTCTTTTTTCTTTTTTTTATTCCCCGACCCTTTTTCCTAAACCGTGACAACAATCCTCACGTAACTTCATTATTTTAGCCCTTTCCCCGATGATATTTTCCTAACCCTAACTGGATTTTTGCGCCTAAACCTAAACACACCTAGGCCATGGCATGTAGTATTTTTTTTAAAACACTATCAACTGTATTTTAGGCCTCCAATTTTGTTAATAAGGTCACATGGGGCACAACCAGAAGGGGCGGGACTTCACCTCTCTCGTAGAAATATAGGCTTTTTTTTTTAAGGTCACAAAAAAACTCACAAAAATTCTTATTTTCAGACAATTATACATTAATGAAAACACAATTAGAATATTATATTCCATTTCTGCAATTAGACCCCCCACACTGAAGCTTTAAAAGCTTTTGCGTGTCTGCTAAAGGTGGAAGCCGTTGCACTAGATCCCATCCCTTCAGACCTTCAGAACTGTACTGTATGTGGGCCACTGCAGTCCACTGCTCAGTACCTTTTGTAGCTTTCATGCTAAGCTCTTCCTGGTATGTACCAATCCCTCTGACCACCCAGTCAACAATGTGTTTGTTTGGGTGTAAACACTGCGGAGGAGAAGGTAAGGCTACAAGAAAAATAAAAGCTAAGCTATTTGTATTTGGGACATGCTGAAACAGGCCAGCGCTCGCTACACGCACACACAGTGGTTAACAATAGCTTTTCTGAATTAATATCTGTGTGTGTGGCGTTGTTGTGTCTGTCTCTAACCACTGATCCAGACTGCCAGACAGTCTCAGGCCAGGCAGCAGCGCAGCAGGGGGCTTGAGGGATTTCAACGAGCGGCTGCCACTGGACCGCCACTTCCCATCATGCCGTTCAGTATGGCCAGTTCTGAATGGATGACTCAGCAAGGCCTTGAAGGACATTTTCATGTCGCTGCCCTGCAACAAAGACAGGAAAGCAACACAATGCTGCCTGTGGTGTGTGGAAGAAGCGAGGCCGTCCCCGCCAATCACATTCCAGCTGTTACTTTTACCAGCTCCAGTGAAGATGGTTTAAATGTGATTATGTGTGGGTTTTTTTGGTACTTTATGTGTACTTTGTATTACAAATGCAGTTCTTATGCTCGCTTTAGGAACAAGGATGGAGTTTTGTTTCCTGACCAAAAACTTTTCCTGTGTTGGTCAGTGTATTAGAGCCAGAAAGAAAAGGGGGGGAAGAAAAAACATTAGGGGGATAATATTTCAAGCAAAATAACTGAATTTCACAGATTAAAGGTGCGAATTTATGAGAAGCAATTCAGATATTCTCTGAGATCCAAGTCACAAATTTACAAGAAAAAAAAATCAGGTGAGGTAGTAATAAGAGCGACTCGTAAATTCGTGAGCTTTCCCCCTTGAATTGCCAAATTGTTGGGGTTTTTTTGTGTATGGCTTTATAATCTCAGACAATCAAGTTTTTCCTCATAAATGTATGACTTTAATCCTGGATTTTTTTTCTCAGAATATTACCTCCCCCTCCCAAGGCTCGTTATTTGATTCATTTGTTTATTTATTTTTTTGTACCTAAATTGGCCCTAATACCCCGCCGAGGCCTTCCCACTGGGGCCAGTCCTGAGAATGAACAGAAATGCTTCAGTAGAAAAAAACACAATGAGTGTGACTGCACCGTCGTACAGAGTAGGAAGATTTCTCCTCTCTGGCACATTAAACCATTATGAAATATTTTATGAAGTGCTGGTGCTTGGAAAATATAACAAGTGAACCAGAGTCCATGTAGGCCTTATATAACAGGCCATATACAGAGCAAATGGGCCCCAGCCTTAGTGAAGCTGTCATCTGCTCGAGTAGTAAAACAATGGGAGTGAAGAGTGAGAGATAACAGAGCACTACCCCTGCTGTGATAATAACACTGTTGGATGGCTATATTTAGGGGCTCACTTTGACAAAATTGCAGCGTGCACTAGTCTGGCCAGAGCTCAGATCTGTGCAGTGCCACATCAGCTCATAATTTAACCTTGCCACTAAAATCACTTTCAAATGCTTTAATGCGTGCAGTTGCGTACACCTTATTGCCACCTTCGCCTGCATCAGACATAACTCTGTCAAATAAAAAGATATTTTACAGCAAGGCATTAATTTGATGTTTGTCCCTTTAAAACAATCCTTGTATACAATATGACGTTTGCTCGCCGTTCAACACATCAGTTTGTGTTAGAGTAAAGGTGGGTACACCGGATTGAGGTCTGGTTGTCTTGACTACCAGGCACAAACATATACAGAGACTAGAGTTTTAAATTTGACCTTTTTGTAAAGGGACATTGTGGCCTTTTCCCTTCATTCTCAGGCTGAAGCACTCCACTCATTAAACCACCACCAGAGCTTACTACCAAGAACTTACCTCCAATAAAAAAACAGCTCGGGCCTGGACAGAATAATGACTTTTCACTGGAGTTTTACATGGGTTTGTGGCCAGCTGATGCATTTGCCGGAGGTTTTATACTGCTCCCCCGGCTTTTCTTTCTGTGCTCTGAAGAAATCCACACTATTGTTTAGATACACAGACTAACTTGAAAGTAGATCCCACAATAGACTATTACACTTAGAATTTAAACAGGAATGAAAACAAAAAGCAGTTGCCTAAATTAATGGATGGATTCAGCCATGTTT
>JAPQRN010000003.1:12959218-12972157 GCA_037367275.1 Coranthus polyacanthus
TGTGTGTGTCTGCGTGTGTGTGTGTGTTTGCCGACCCTTTGTTGGAAGCAGTATCAATTGCAGCACTTTTGTGAAGTTTTTTTTGGGCGCTGCAGCAATATTCATCTTAACAAGTGATTTTTTTTGTTTTTTTTTCTTTCTTGTATGAAGTTCTGTACTTTTGCTTTTCTTAAATTGGAAGAAAATTGAGAAGCTTCTCGTTGAGGTCTGTTTATGAGCTGGATATCGCTACGATATTACCATTTTTCATAACGTGTGTTTTTCCACTGAAACTATAAAACAATCTGGCTCTGAAACAGCATTATGTGGGGCCCAGAAGTCGATCTGTCTTAATACTAAAGGTTGGAATGAGTTTTGGTGTAATAGCAAGTTGAAGAATTGTTCTTCAGTGCCTTTTTTTTTTTTGTTTTTTTGTTTTTTTGTTTTTTGCTTTGGAGGCCTTTTTCTTTCCTGTTTTTGAAAAATGTAGTGGTATGAATTAGATTGTACAGCAGATTTTCTGCACCAACACTGAATAGTTTTAGATATTTATTGCGATACGTGTGTCATTTTTACAAACACGCATACAGAGCCCCCCCCCCGCAGCAGATAACGCTGCACAATGCAGTGGAAATAGCCGACTCCTATTTCAAGTTCCTTCAGAAAGGCTCCCTCTTTACCTCCCTCGCTCCCCCTCCCCCTCTTCCCCCTTTGCCTTCCCCATCAGTCTGCAGGTGGTGAGTGGTCATGTGTTGCTAGCTTGGAGAGCGTTTCTTATTTAGTCTTAAGCCCCAGGCTTTGTTTGGGAACTGACTTGTGTGTGTGTGCGTCGTACACAATGGCTGTGTTTACATTGGACTGGGTGTGCACATGTTCATCCATGCATGCACATTCATTCGCACATGCAGGCTTTGTTTTCTCTTTTGGGAGAGAGTGGGGTGTAGGGTTTTTCTTCTTCTTTTTTTTTTCTTTCTTTTGGGCATACCAAATAGATATTGGTCTCACAAAATTTCTTCACAGTGTTCGTAATAGATCAGTGTTAACCCGGGAGTGAGCGGCAACTTTACTTTCAGCTTTTCTCCTTATCATTTATTGCATCCGCGAATTTGTGTTTTCTTCTCTCACCTTCATTCACTTAACTTGGTTTGAAAGTGTTTTCTTCCCTCTTTTTCATTCAGTCTCTTTTCAGTGTTGTTGTGCTTCTTTTATGCCCAGGGCGCTGGCGTCACCAGTGGGTGACATTCCCTACAGAGGGGAACATTGAAACCACACCATGGCCTTAGCGGGATGCCCTGACTACTTTCTACGTCACTCAAACTACCAGGTACATTTCTTGTATGTTTTATCTAATCAGAAACATTTTACTGTAGTATTGTTTTTTTTTTAAACATGGTGGATAAGGTGACTTTTACAGAGAGCAACTTATACCTTCAGCACTTCATTTAGCTTTTGTCAGTAAGACCTACCAGCGCTATAATACTACAACGTTAACGCGTCATGTTTTTATCAGACTAAAAACTGCTTCAGAATAAATTGCTCATTGTTCAAACCAGACAAACGGCAACAAAATACCAAGGAGCACTGTAAAATAACTCATTCTCGTGGGAAATTTAACGGTCTAAGTTTGGGTTAAAGCAAAGTTTTCTTAGCTAAGTGACAAGAACACTGGCATTGTTCTGGCTTGGCTTCAATGTTAGAACGTGTACACAGCGTTAGACAAAGAGAAGTGATAGACGAGCACTTCTCAACACATTTTCCAACATTTTCATATTGTGTGTTTTTTTTGTTTTTTTTTAAAGTGTTGGTCAGTCAAACAAACTTCACTGTCTTAACTGTATAATCAGGAAGCTAGCAAAGTTAGCTGTCATCGGTCCACTAATGTTGCGTGCTATGCTGCTGTTTTCTCACATCCCGGCAATTAATTAGTGGCAGGAAGTGGCATCACGTCGTCCATCGTTATATGAAGTCTGTGCCCCGTTCTCTTCTCTAAAACCCCCCTAAGAAGTGTATGTGGCTCTTTAGCAGCTTAAAGCTCCGCTGTTTGACAGCCGCTTGGTGCCGAGCAGGTAGAAGTGAGTTTGTAATAGAGGTTTTTGTTCCAGGCATCTGCAAATGATGAGAAACAGTGAGGTGAAAGACGCATATGGTCCAGAGCTGAGAGGGGAGATGCGCAGTTGGGTAAAGGTCAAATGTGTTGTTCCTCGCGTGAGCCATACCCAAATAATACCCACAGTATCAGCTGTGAATATAAAACAAACCACTCTATGCGCGTCAACGTTGCGTACAGTGGCTCTGTGAGTCCACTTCCTTCAAAGTTAATGACCCCCGACCTTGTCAGGTGAAATACGGTGTCTCTGCAACACAACAGATCCACATCCACTGTCCAGCCCTTGCAGAATGAGCTCTTTGTTTCTCAGCTCAGATTTTCTCCTCTCCAACCCTCCAGTAACCTTAAGAATTTGGCTAAAGAGCAAAATGGATGTCTATAAATAGAGCACTAAACAAACAACAATAACAAGCTGTGGGCTTTGTTGTGAGAAAGGCCTGAAAGCATGGGATTGATGGCTTGACGTCTTACTGGGACCAAAGGGACGACAGAGGTGACGTAGTCTCAGCTGGCTTATTTCTCCTCTTAGCGGGGGTACAAAAAAATGCAGCTCCCTGCTAAACCAAACCGTGGGGCTGCTGAGCCCCTGTTGATCTGACATTAAGTTGGACTGGTTCATGCTAGCTTCCAGGAAAGGGTTTTTGCACCAGTAAGACTGCAGTGAATAGTGAATTGAATCCCCATAGAAAACAACATTCCTCCACCCTGCATCTAGCGGAGAAAAACAAAGTTTGATAGTTAGAAGGAGAGAAGTGGGTTACAACACTGCTGTATGTGTGGGTGTAATGTGTAAAGATTGCCAGTTGACATGACACAGCATGGCACACACACACACACACACACACACACACACACACACACACCGATACCCCATGGAGTCTCTCTGTAAGCAGGGACTGTAGGTTTAGTGTGTGTAGATAAGCAGCGAATGAGCCCTCTTTTCTGCATACTTACATAACGCTATACATAACGCTGGGCATGTTTGGGAATCTGGGCAGCGTTCCAGGCCTGTCTCGAACAGGGTAAATGTGTGTGTGTGTGTGTGTGTGTCCTTCTTAGTGAGAAGTTTGGATCTGTGCCAGAGATGTCTCAGAGGAAGCAGCCAGCAACTCTCACTTTCGTGCTCTCTTTTCCCCTCCATCTCCCCGTGTATGAGACAACATGTAATGAGAACACCAAGAAACCACAGTCCACAGACTCGAAACTCAGCTGAGTTACGACTTGAACCGGTCAGAATAGCGGAAAGAATGAAGCGTTTAACAGATTGTCCCCCTCAAATGTCAGTGGGAGTGCCAGCAGCGGCAGTCCTGGACGTGTCTGTTAACATGGACTACAGCTCCTTGTCTCTTTATGGTCTTAGCAGTCAGATGTCAGCAGTCACCATGGCAATAGGCAAGCTTAGTCTTGCGCTTTCGAGGAAAGGTAGCCTTCGAAGTATGTTGAAATACCATCATTAATAATGCTGTGGGCTATAGAATGTAAAGGGAGAAGCTTGCTTATGATGAAAGAGATGTCAAGAGCGGTTATGTCTACCCTCTGACAAAGGCAACCCAATTATGTCAAGCTGATCGAAACTCCACACCTGAGATTTTCTCTACAGGTTCTTCTGACTCCAAGCGGTCCACGTGAATGTAACGTTAAGACTCCAAATCCAAAAAGAGACACTTGTCCAAACAGGACATTTCACATTTGCTTTTGGAGCAGGTGAATTCTGGAAATCAACGTGAAATTAGAGCAGCGAAGGGGAAGAAAAGACGCGGTGTAACATTTTTGGCAAATGCGTACTTTTTTGATTTTCTTTGAAACATGAATCTACAGCAAACTTGTTAGCGTAGCTCCGTTCAGAGGTAAAGAAGTGAACCCTAACCTTGGTTAACATTTAATCGAATTTGTTTATTCCGCATAACAAGAGGACACTCTAAGGAATTCTCAACCCTAGCCAAAAAAAAAACAAAAAACAAGCGGACCAGTAGTAGGACATTTGTTAACCAAAATCACATGTTTGTTATAGAAGCCTGGATTCTCGATTGCCATCTTAAAATTTTTATTACCAATTACCTAAATATGATTGTTGTCAAAAATGCCGTCATCATGCCGTTTCATTTCTGACCTCTGACCACCTCTGATATGCAAACAGTTTCCACAAATGTGTAAATGTTTGTTGATGACCTTCGTGAACATAATAAATTTAAATTGTCAGGGAAAATCACTGAAAGACTATAAACGGGATTAGTTGATTAATGCCGTTGTTGAACAGTACTCACTCAAAAGCCAAGAAATGACAAGATCAAGCCTCTTTTTCACGTACTGTACCACTTACATCCTTAGGATTAGTTATATAAAGAATGTTGTTTATAAGTATTGGCAAATCCTGCAAAACAATTGACATCTGGAAAATTCTTTTGGTTGGAAAACTTTCACATTAGGTGTCTTAGTGACTTGGGCTTGTGAGCGAATGTAGACCCTATAAAGTTAGTGAAACATCATGATGAAGATTTTATGGAGGAAGTAGCCATTAAAAGGGTTTTCCCTGGGTTAAGTGTGGTTACTTATTAACTAAGCTGCTGCTGATATCTGTTACTAAAACTAGGACACTATAATGGTGTCCTAATGTACACAGTCAAAAGAGGGACCAGGTGTGCGCACGTCGAGGCAAAAAATACTAGCGAGACAAGAGGTGTCACTTGAGGTCACAAAAGTACAAGAGTACAAGTCTGCGCACTGTTAGGCTTCAAGTAGATAATTTAATTTTTAAAACATTCTCTTTAGAAAGGCAGGGTTTCCATCTGCAAGATCGTCTTCAGGCAAGTATCACAGAGAACAGCAATCGATTCAGAGTTGATTACTGCTTCTATAAGAAATGTGTGTAGTGTGCAGACTTCTTTTGTTACCTAATGTAAATAGTTACAATCTTATGTCCAGGAACACGACCCCAAAGAAATGATGCACAGTAACCCAAGTCTTGTACTGATTCATTCAGTCAGTTTTCAATATGGTATATTTTAGGGCTGCAGTGTAGAATTACATATTCTATAGAAATAGTTTAGATATATAATTTTAACCACATGGCCCTGTAGTCCAGTCCAACGTGTCTGATATATTGTGGGGTTTTAACTGCAATTTAAAATGAATCAGCTTGAGAAATGGTTTTGCATGAGTTTGTTAAAATGGACACTCCATACAGAGCAAAGGTTCCTGCTCGGGTTATCCTGTCAGCTTGTGCAGAATTCTTTTTTTCCTATGCATCTGCAGCATGCGCTGGTGTCATGCTGGGTTGCATGCTTGCATGTGTTCCTCACATGATGAGTAAGATGTATTGTATCTGGGGGTTTAGTAGGCAAATTGTTGGAATTGGGCTTGTCAGTTCTAGCTGAAGCCTGCAAACTGCAGACTTTCTCTGTCAGCCTCACAGGCACTGCAGCCAAGTTGCCTTCCTTGGAAAGCTTTTGGCTGCTGCTTCTCAGAGCTATAAATCTTGCTCTGGGCATTTATGGATGTTTTCGAAGCACAGAGGGGAGCTGAGAGTGTGTGTGTATGTGCATACATGCACAACAGGACCTCTGGCCACGAGCAGTTCCTGGAAGCAATGCTTCCTCGTTCTCCTTTTTCCTGGAAAAGGGAAGATCGAAAATTTGTTTGGCTTTTTCCCACTTTCTCCTCTGCAACTTTTTTGCCTCGAGGCTGCTTCGAATTAGACAATGTGTGAGGAACTTGGCTATGTGTACGTGTATCTCCAGACGTGTGCCTGAGCTGGTATGTTTTTACTCTAAAAATGATTGATGTTTTTTTTTTTTTTTTTTACACATAAATCAGTACCTGATGTGAGTTGAGCATGAAGTAACTAGAAGCACGGTGTGTATGTGTGTCTGTGTTAGTTTTGGAGAGAGAGTGAAAGGTCAAGGGGTCATGAAGTCACAGGGCTACGGGGTCAAAGTCTAACTGGTCACCGGTTTTAAAGCTGGATGTTCCTCGAGAGCAGAGGCATGAAGCCACTCTTCACCTGACCTTCTGAACTCTGTGAAAATAACACATTATCTTTCTCATCACTGAAATATCTGACATCTGCATCCACTGCATGGTTTCACCGCATGATCTTTCTTAAAAAAGTCTTCTCTTTTTTTTGCCTTTTCATTTGACAGGAAAGCATGGACCGCACTTCTTCTCGCAGGCCTGAGGAGCTGATTGTTCCTGGCTTTCAGCGCTCGGCCAATCAAAACTTGCTACATCACCATGGTAACTCTCCTCTCCTCTCCTCCTGTCTATTTAGGTCTAATTTAAAAATAATAAAAGGCCATTAATCCTCAATCTATTTATCTACTCACGATGATGGATGACAGTTCAATGCATATTTTACGCCCTTGTCTAACTACAGCCAAAACCAATTTTCTGGCACACTTAAAACTCTTCCTGTCTTCTTAGAACCCCCCCTCTCCTTCTCTAGCTCCATCTCCATCTAGGACACTGTCTCCCTCCATCACTACAGTCTCTGCTCCCCAGATGGAGAGGTTATAGACAAGTGTTAAAGTGTTTCCCCCCCCTTTTCAACACTACTCAGCACTTTTCTGCCCCTGAATTCTCACACACACATGTTAGCTCGCTCGCTCCCAATATATTCTCAAAAATCCCTTCAGCCATCGTGGAAAATCTTGGAATCCTTTTGGAAAGCAGCCAACATGAGGAGAGGAGAGGTTATAAATTCTCCCTCTCCGACCTCCTTTTCTCCCTCGGGTGGTGGTTTAGTAGATTGTCTGCTCGGCTGATGTGTGGTGGTCACGCTCGTGTGAGAGTATTGTAAATATGGCTTCACGTGAATAGGGCGAGTGTTTATATAGGCCTGTGGGTCAGCCAGTGCCAAGGAGAAGAGAGTTTATAGTAAGTAGGCCATAGGTCTGTGGGCCAGGGGCAGAGATAGTAGAGGTATGCAGGTTCATACTCTGATCCAGACGCTGACACCGCAGATGATCCAGGAGTGATTAGGGGAGGTTTTCTGTAGTCCCCACAGCTCAGGCCATAGACTGTATATAAAAAATGGCTGTTGCGACGTCACCCATTGGTTTGTGGACTCCAGTTTTGAAGCCTCAAGTGTGCCATTTAGGTTTTCTGGAGCTAGATGTGACCATATTTGGACAAGAGGGTGGTGCTGTCGAAGAACGAGGGGGTGAAAGTTGCCAGGCTGACGCTACCGCTAACTTACTGAAAATACAGGCCACACCGGTAACTAGGAAATGCCATGTTAAACACCACCAAATAATTTCAGCCATCAATCAAATAAGCAGTCAAATAAAGTAGTGTTAACCGAGCCAGAATACTAATGTCTCCGTTGTGGATATAGCTTAAGCTTAAATAAGGAAAACAAGCAAGCTAACGTCTGCTGGACCACCGGGTTTACCCAAACACAAAACATGAACAATTTCCAATACCATGTGAACCACCGTCGGCAAAGGTACAGGCTGTTACCACCAATACGTTTGAAATTCACTTGAACTCGTAAGCAGCTGTCTCCACATTTTTTGTAAAACAAAGGTAAGACTGCATAATGAAGGCGAATCCCTTAAATATCCCTTTAATGCAGCCATGGATTTTCTTCATGTTCAACTTCAGCCTGAGCTGACGGTGAATGGGATTCAGATTCATTTAGGTCTGCAGTTAGGTCTTCATCCAGTTTGTTTTTACTCCAGTTCACTTGGAATGAGCTCGCTCTCTCAGTGTAGACGAGATTACATCATTTCCTGGCGCCTAGTGGAGACTGTTTTTTTTTTTTTTACTCTCTAACACAGACAAGTTAAATTGTTTCAAAGTAAAATACCTCCAAATAGACACTGTGTATGCACATGAGCCTGCACAAATTTCGCATATTGAACCTTTAAAAAATTCTTGAAAAAGTAAAATGGACGTTGTTACATTAATTCGGGTAGTACAAGAGTAAATGTACGGGCGCGGTAATTGTAATTTGTTACTTCCATCTTCGTCTTCGACAGTCAGACATAATATGTTTGTATTCCTATAAAAAATATGATTGATGAGTCCAGTAAAAAAGCACAAGACACAGTCAAAGTCACCCGGCTACTGTTCCATTCTGACTTTGCACTACAGTGAAACCTCACTGACAGACCCTCAGTATATTTAGACCATGCTTGGCTCAGGTTACCTGCCCTTCATTTATGCTTGTCCTGTCTTTTCGATGATCTGATGACATGTCTCAGTTCTTTTTTCATATTTTAATTAAATGCATCCATACATGGGAGCTGTTCAGTTTAACGACAGGCTTCTGATGATTGTTATTAGTGACACCAGAGGCTTAATGGAGGTATTTTCTTATTAATGATTGTCAGGGAGGAAAGAATCCACCATTTATTTCACACACCTAGTCTGGCTCACAGGATGTACTCTACTAGAATACCTGGGTGACTGAAGAACAATCACAACCTCCGAGCTACAACCGAACACTGAAAATGGCAAGTTTTGACGTAGATGCCCGTCTTTTCGTGTGGTGTTTTGTTTTGCGGGGATTTAGTCATTTTGATACCACGACTCGCTTCTCCAACTTCTCCCCCGGCGCTATTTTGCAAAGACGCTGTTGTTGTGTCGTGTGCTTGGTGCCGCCCGACATGAGTGCGATTTGTTTAAAGGAATACAAATGAGCCAAACAGCCCGTAGAGTTTTTACACCTATTCCAGAAAGAGAGTAGATGGTTCCAGACCTATCTCCGGCACTGGCACTAACAAGTGTGGAGATAGGTCTGGCTAAGCACATCCACACCTAGCTGTCATGTTAGGAGATTGAAATCGGGCACAGTGCTTTATTTCACCGTCTCTTCATAATCCACCCGGGGAAACGTGTTTCATACAGTGCAGACCAGACAAGAGAGACTGCAAATGCAACAGTTGATCTCTGTACAGGTTATCAGACTTTACTGTGTAGTTGTAAGAGATGTAGTGCTGGTGCGAAAGGAAACAACAGAACCTGAATGTGGCTGAAATTGCATACTCAATTGAAATTTACCCTTCAAGACCTGAACGTCCAGCTCTCTTTTCTGACCTCTAGACTGCCATCAGAGATCGATGATTGCAGGCTGTCATGGCCAGGGACAGAGGCCCTCATTCAGTGTATTCTGGGATCTTACAGGAATGAATTGGCCACGGTTGTATTGTAGGTTTTGTAGTTGGAAGCTGGCCAGACTGCTGCACCAGTTCATCTATATTCCAAGTAACAGCAAAGGAGAGGGGAGGAGAAGACATTTTCATGCTATATGTCCTCTCCCTGCCTGGAAAGCCAGCAGCACAGTGTGGGCCAAGCTAGCCATGGGACGAGGGACAGGAATGCCAATGATACCATCATTATCCTCTTAAAGCTGCACTAGACTGCATTTTTAAGTACAACTCTGGTCAGTTTATCAACTCATGAAGTGGGGATGTGATGGAAAACAGCTGCAAGAGGAAATGTATGATTGAGAAACTTGATTATTCATTATTAAGTAAAGCTGCTCATAAGAATCGAGTCCCGTTGGCTTAGTGGTAAAGACCAAGTGGCAAAAACCGCAGCTTGAAATTGAAGCCGATGTGGAAGTATCTTGAAGTGTAATACCACTGACAGCCACTAGATGCTGGCTCCAAAAAATTCTGGCTCCAACTGACTCACATTTAAAAAAAAAAAAAAAAAAAAAAAATCTTTAGAAATGCTGTTGGTCCTTTTTGTAAGTTATTCCTCAATTAAGGTTTTAGGACAGATAGAAGGCTTTGATGTTCGTGAGCTTTTGAGTGTGTGTACCTACCGACCAATCACGGATCCCTTTTGCGACTTTGTCATAGAGCGTAGAAGTCAAAGATTCTACACCTAAAGAATCGATTCTTTAGTTCTAGGATCTTTGTAGAAGTGTGTCTTCTTTTCCTTTTGTTTTTGTTTTTTTTTTTTGTTGAAAAATTCAGAGTTTCAAATATATATAAATAATTACACAACTTGACTGCATGAATATACATATATACACATAGTGTGTGACAACATCCAACGACATAGAGCAACTTTTGAAGCAGGCTTTAAAGACTTTGACTGAGTTGCGGTTGTGTTAGTGTTCGCTTGGCAAGTCTCTCGAGACTTGTCAGTTTTTAAATTATTACATTTTAGTTTGAGAAAATCAACCTAAATTGCAGGGGTGTCACAGTTGGCCAATTTAAATGCTTTTCTTGAATCAGATTTTTATAGTTCCACACATTTTTATTATTTCTGGAACAATGAAAAGTTTGGATTAGCAGCCCTGCCCTACACACTTGGAGGAAAGGAGATTTGAACTTTTAATAAATGTCAAATCACAGGAATTCAGGGTTTTTCTTTATAAAAAGTCTTATTTTCCATCTGCAGGAGTCAAACCGTAATGTGTAGCTTCGTGTAATAACCTTGTTTGGCTGTCCTCGTTTGCTCTCTTTTTTTCTTTCCAACTGTGCATGTGTCCCTTGTACCCCCAACTCCTGTCCTACTCCTGAACCCCAGCGTCACATGACCTGGTGTCCCAGTCTGTCCTTTCTCTATGTGTGTCATGCATACCTCGTTGTGATCTGAGATCACAGGGTCCTGCAGCTTTGGGTACATTGTCTCCTTTTCCATGTTGTTGGGTCAGTATGCACATAATGTACACATGTTCTGTTTTTTGTTTGTTTGTATAGAATTACACGCACATGCTTATTAGCTCTACATAGTGTACATGGTGTCCTTGGCTCTTCTGTGTGTGTGTGTGTTTTGGTGCCCTACTTTGTCCTGATCATTTGGCCACCATGTGCCATGTACAGGCTGAGCGTTCCCCTAGTGCTGTAATTTCTCCCTACAGGAATGTCAGGAATTTTGTGTGTGGTGTTGGGGTGGGAGGAACATAGGACCAAAGAGCCTTGGACACACACAGAAACATATTGAGACATACTGCAGTTGTGAGGACTTATCCTCCCCTTAATTTAACACTGTCTTTCTTGTGATTCCTTCCCCTCCAATGCTTTTCCCCACCGGCCGGCTGTATTCATTAGCTTTTAAAAGTGTAGATTCAGAAAAGAAATCACTGTAGGCCTGGGAAATGGCATTTGTCCCCTATGGATTTTACAGCAAAAAGTCCATTCACTCCACATTTCAGAAAAAAGGTGCGAAATGAAAATGTATTAAATCACTTGGGGTGGGTCGTCCTACGCCTCCTGGCCTGATCTTGGTTAATTAATAACAGGTTTGGTTAACAGACAAACACGGATGACTGCCTGACAGGAGCAGCTCTATCACAGCAGACCCTTTTCACCCTGGTTTGGTTTTTGGGGGTTGTTTGGTTTGTGGCTGGTGCGTTGGTTCCACATCCACTGCTTGATGGACAACTCAGCCCCCTCGAATGACAGGTTTCACATAATCAGACCAATGGCGGACCAGTGAGGTAGTGTACTACACAGCCATTGGAAAAAATCCAAGCCAAAGTGAAATCCAACACGAGGAAGAGTGAAACTTCAAAACAAGGCTGTGCACTTGCTCTCCGCTTCTATGCTCTTTGGTTCAGTGTGCCTCTGGCAAAGTTTTGACCGTTGACCATGTTAAATTACGGCCAATTTAAGGTGCCAGTTTGAACGCTAGGGTATGTAGAGGTGGAAGAAGAGGTCAAAATGCTGTACTGCAAGGTTTTACTCAAATGAAACAATGATCTGAAAATGAAACAAGAATCCTTTTCTAACAAATGATCTACTTCTTACTATAAAACAATAGATGTGCAAGTAAAAACATGTGAGCAGGAGTGTAAAAATGCATTAGAAGAGCTTGTATCTTGTTTAATTTACCCCATCTTTTAAATCGTGCAAATTGTGCAACCATTCTGGGTCATCAATAGCTCTGTTCACCTACTTGGCTGCTGCAGATTACACTAATTAAGTTAGGTTTAATCCCATTTACAGATGTAACATCGTAGTCCATGAAGAATGACTTTTAAAGGCTATCATCTGTTGGTAGAGGGTTTAAAAAGAAAGTCTTTCACACACTAGTACCTGCTGAGGTGACACCTAGTGGTTGCAGTTGAGGTCAGAAGTTTACATGCACCTCAGCTAAATGCATTCACACTCTGAACATATCAACAACATCAACTGTTCAGTTAGCACAACTGCTTTATTTTGATCATGTGAAATTTCAAAATAATAATAGAGAGAGTTTTTTTTTTTTTTTGGTTTATTACATTCTCAGAAGGTCAAAAGTTTACGTACACTTTGTTCATGTTTGATGGCCTTGCCTTTAAATTGTGCAACTTGAATCAAACTCTTTGGGGTCACCTTCTGCAAGCTTCAGAGAACGCTCTGCAGGAAGTTTGACCCTTTTCTACTACGGAACTCAGTCGGGTTTGTGGGCCTCGTTTCAGAAAACAACTTTGTCAGTTCAGCCCACAAATGTTCTAGTGGTTGAAGGTCAGAGCTTTGTGATGACCACTCTGAAACATTAACTTTGTTGGCATGTTGGTACCCTATCTGACCAGAGAACATTCTTTCAAAAGGCAACATCCTTGTGTTATGTGCTCATTTGTAAACTTAAATCTTGCTTTTTACTGTTGGTTTTGGAGTAGTGGCTCCTTCTATTCAGGTTCTGACCATACAGACCATCTCTTAACTGTGGATGGAGATGTTTTTCGACCGGTTACCTCCAGCACTTGAATCTTGGATTCTTTTGTACTGTTTCCTTTATCTGTTTTAATTTTGTTTTGTTTTGTTTTTGTCTGTTGGGGCCTCTTGCCAGGTCATCATTGTAAATGAGAAGTTGTTCTCAATTGATTTTACCTGTTAAAATAAAGGTTAAATAAATAAAAATAAAATAAAGCACCTTTACCAGACACTTGAAACACTTTTGTCCTGGGATGC
>JAPQRN010000003.1:12983803-12999296 GCA_037367275.1 Coranthus polyacanthus
GGGGGAGGGAGTGGTTAAAAAATGAAAAGGAAATGTCAGTGGATACATAAGACGTGTGTGTAGAGCTGCAACGATTATTCAGTAGTTGTAGGGATGGGTTAAAAAACTTAAATACTTTTCTTACATACGTCTGAGTACTGGATACCTGGTATCGTTTGATATTCAAAGCCTAATGAGTGAACGGCGATATTAGGTTAACAACCAACTTCAAGTTGTGACGTTTATGTTGTAGAACTGCTTTGAGAGTTGAAAAAAAAAAAAAAATTAAGATTTGTACCGTAACGCGTATTGTTCAGGAACCGGTATTGAGTAATGAGCGACACCCAGACCTAATTAGTCACTAATAAAACTAGTTTGATAATCAGTTAATTGGTTTGAGTTTTGTTTTTTTCGGTTTCTTTACTCTGTGACATTGTTTCGATGATGATTTGATAATAATCAACTGGTGAATCGACAGTGAAGTTGCAGCCTTAGACGTGTGTGTTTTCTGGTTTTTAGTGCACGGAGCTTGTTCTCTGTATCCATTTGTTCGTGTGTGTCGGGAGTTGTGGGCGTGTTTGAGACTTTTGGTTGTGGTGGTGTTTGCAAAAGCATTGATCCTTTTTTTTTTTTTTTTTTTTTTTTTGGTGAAGGGGATGTGGGGATTTGAACATAACCCTGAAGAAAAGAGTTTAAAGTACGTGACAGGTAGCAGCTCACCGTTTAAAAATCCCACACTGGGTTAATCCAGGAGGAGGAGGAGGAGGAGGAGGAGGAGGAGGAGGAGGAGGTGGAGAGAGAGAGATAGAGAGAGAGAGAGAGAGAGAGAGGAGCGGTGGCTCATTCCACTCGTCGCCGCTCAGCCTTTATGCTGCCCAGCACGAGGAGAAGAAGAAGAAGAAGGAGAAGAAGGAGAAGAAGAAGGGGCAGGCTGTCTTCTCTTTTCACTCTGTCTCTGTTCCACTCTCCTTCCTCTGTCACTTCCTCCCTTCTCTCCCCCCCCTCGTCTCTCTCTCTTACCTCTCTTGTATTCTCCTTGCCGATCTGTCCCTCCCTCCCTCTCTCTCTTCCTGACTTCCTCCCCTCCCTCCCTCCCTCCCTCCCACTCCCTCTCTCTCCCTGTCTCTCTCTCTGTGTCACTGGAGAGCGTCTCAGTGTGAAAATGCCATCCTGCTCTCCAGACTGTTGCCTCTTTCAGGCTGTGGAGGTAAGAGACTTGTGTGTGTGTTAAGTGTCTCGTCGTGAGTTGTGTATACGTGTGTGTCAGTTTGCAGCAATGAGACCTTTGCATTTTTTCCTTTCTCAAAACTTTTCTCAAACAAAACTCAAGAAAATACTTTTTTTTTTCTTTACGGGGGCGTGTAAGAAGAGAAGAGGGAGTCTTCTGGCTTTGCAGGGGCACAGAGCGCCGTGACGTTGTTTCTGGTTGCGTTTGGAGTCTCTTATTTGCATCGTCTGGTGTTTTGTGTCATTTCTAGGCCACCGTTGCTGCCGTTTTCTTTATTTTTTTGGGGGGTTGTGTGTGTGTTTTCACTTTGTGGTGCCATTGTTTGACATAATTTTCCATGTCGTCGCCCCCCACCACCACCACCACTGCCTGCGCCAACATCACCAGCTTTGTGTTTTGTTTCGTGTAATTTTCAACAGTTGTTCTCTGGTTGCTTTGTGTGTGAAGTGCAGGGGAGCTGAATTTGCAGCAGATTCCCTGCTGTGGACAGGAGATGTTAAGTACGTGGGCGTGTGAGAATACACACAACACACGTACACGCATATGTCCTCTCTGAAATATGGAAGATAACGAGTCGTTGTTGTGGTTTGTACTACTTTCCAATAGTAATTTGCTCATATTTATGCGTGTTTTATTTATTTATTTATTTTTTTGCATTTTATGCTGCCTGTGAGCCCTCTGGTGCATGTGTGAAACTGCAGTGTTGTGAAGCAGCTGGTCTGTGGCTAGATGGGGAACAACACATTTCGGAGAAGGCAAAATTACACCCAGCTTAAATATCGCTTTGGGCACTTGGCTGAAATGGTTCAAAATGGCGCAACAATGGGAGGTACTACGCCTTTGAACCGGACCTGCCTGCTGCTCCCAGCGGTGACATTTTTAAAGATATTTTCCAAATGCAACATGTGTAAATGCACTGTGCGTATGAATGAAAGTTTTTTTTTCACTTCATTTTTTTCCTGGATCATCCTGCTAACAGAAAACGTGTCATTGAGGGTTTTGCGCAGGGAGGTTTACATGCGTATTCCTGGATGTGCGTGTGAGAGTTTGGTTGAGCTGTGGACAAAAGGGTTGAACTGAGAGAGCAGGGGCCGGCCGACCTTTCCTGAACGTCATCCTCCGTTTTTCTCATTTTTTTTTTTTTTTTTAACTGATCTCATCTTGGAGTGACAGTATAATGTGAACAGGACTTTTTTTTGGGTGGACTTGACCGAGAGCTTGGTTATGGAGGTAAATATGACCCCTGATTCGTTTTATTCTCCGCAATTCCCTGCGGATTCAAATTCCCGAAAGTGACTCGGGACACGTTACGCCTTCTGACTGTTATTAGACTTTTTCCGGCATGTGAAAACATGACCTTTGCCGCTCATATGTACATATTCCCATCATTACTCCCATGTGTGTTTTTCAGATAGTGAAGGTGTGGAGCGAGGATGGGGCCGGAAAAGTGGTGGAGATCCCAGCCGACATGACGGCCCGAGATGTCTGTCAGCTGCTGGTCTACAAGAGCCACTGTCTGGATGACAATGCCTGGACGCTGGTGGAGCACCACCCCATCTTTGGGCTCGGTAAGGATATGTATATATGTGTTTTGGTTTGTGTGGATGTAAAAATGATGCACCTACTGTGTATATATATTTTTTTTTGTGACGCAAACTTTGCTCTGCTTGTACTGTCCATACATGCATACATTTGTGTTGGGCAATGATGTATCATTTCATGAAAAGGGGTCAAATAGCATAATGACTTCCACTAATGATTACCACCACTACTGTAAGTGAAAGCGAGTTAGATTTTTAGCTACATTTTGCTCTTTGTTCTTTAAAAGACCAGGTTTTTCTGTGGCATTAATGCTTTTTAAACCATAATCTGGAATCTATACCATTAAAAGGGTCTTTATAGATTTACATGAGCCTTGAGAAAGTGTATGAAAAGCCATTCTCCAAACAGAAGGATGGGTTAAGATGAGTCTCGGTGGGGATTACATTTCAGCTCTTTCTGAATGTCGGTAGTGGGCTTTAAAGTGTCCTTTCTGCAGGTGTGTGTCTTCCTTGTATGTATGTCTCTGTGTCTATACCCCTTTTGTGTGTCGTCTCTGCATGGGTGGGGATACTCCCGTGTGTGTGTACCCTCAGTATGTATGTTCATTTGAGCATGGCACGAGTGCTTGTACGCCTTCTATACGACTCGGGGAGGGTGGTAGTAGGATTAAGCATTTTCCATGTTCTGCTCACATGCCTCTTCCCTCCCAATAATACACTCAGCAGGGGGGTGGGGGGGAGTTTAATACAACACCAATACTTTGCTTCTTCACTTCGGCCTTGTCTCTGTTTGAAGCGTTATTTCCTTCTTATGTTTTTTTTCTGGCTCTGTCTTTGTCCTCGGTGAGGCTTTCCTTCTCCCAAGTCGTATTTTTAGAGTCAAAGGATTGCTTTGTGCTTTGCTGCTTGATCTGTGCTTCTGGAAAAAAGTGCACCGGAGAGATGGAATGTGAGGTGAGGAGCGGGAGGGAGGGAAGGAGAGAGAGAGAGAGAGAGATGAGGGGTGAGAGAAAGAGAGGGAGAGAGACGGAGATGGAGAGGGGGGGGCGGGGAGGGCGGAGAGGCCTGAACTAAGCGTCATACCAGAGCTGCGAGGAACCAATCGTGGGTTTCCGTCGGACGAGCCCCTAGCCTTTCTAGCCAATCAATCTTACCTTAACCCTCCACAGGAAATTCCCCTGCTTGCAGCCAGCGCGTGCACGCAGCACGCATAGACTTAAACAGAGCTCAGTCATTTCCACCCCTAAAGTGCAGCCAGAAGGGTTTCTTTTTTAGCATAAACTGTAAACAGTTACCAAGACAAGTTTACAGTTTCTTTTAAAATGTGTATATGGACATGTCTTTGCGTGGATATTCACATGTGTGTATTGTCTTAAAGAAACAAGACGAGTGTGCGAGTCAATCTAAGGGGAGAATTAGTGCTAAATCCCAGTTGCTATAATTTCACGCGTGTGTGTGTGTGTGTGTGTGTGTGCGTCGATGCAGAACTGGAACATCCTGTCACTATCAGTTTCTAATCGGCCTCACTCTTGAGATCATATCCCCTCAACTTCAATAAAGAGGAGAACACACACACACACACACATACAAAGTAAGTTAGCCTACGCGGTGCACAGTGAGCAGGTTAGTCCTGAGTGAGCTCTTAATGTGTGGCTGGGTGTTTGTCTGTGGCTTGTACTTTGCTTATGGCTTCGCTGCTCTCAGCAATCAGCCTAAATACATGACATCATCTTCCTGCAATGCCCACCACCTCCTCCTCCTCCTCCTCCTCCTCTTCCTCTTCCTCCCCCTTCTCTTTCTCCATCTCTCACCACTTCTCCTCCTCCTCTCCACCTTCACCCCCTCCCTCCCTGCCTCACAGTGCTTCTTCTTTTCACAACCCCTCCTTATTTAACCTTTTACTCCCTTGCTTGTCTCTTGGCAACAGTTTTTCTTGCTGTGTCATTGTATACAATACAACCACTTGCCGTAAATCAGGCTTACACTGCTAACTATTGTTATATTGGGTTTCACATTGCAGCAATTAAAGTATAATATGTGACATTTCCGCATTAGAATTTCCAAAAAATGACTAGGTCTGTGTCACATTCTCCGTTGGCTTGTGCACTTGCATTATGTCAACTATTTCCAACATTGTTCACGTTCAGAGAAATCTGTAATCTTATTCAGTTTAACAGCCTGTTTCATGTGGTCGTTGGTGTCAAATCCGCTTTATGGAAAACACAGTAAACACTGGATAAAACACTGGAGACTGAAATCATACAATATCACAGAATTATATAGTGACAGTTATACAGCAGCATTTCAGCCACGCTGCGTCTTTTTTATTATTAGCATGCTGTTTTGCAACACAGTAATCCAACAGAGAACTAATTTAATGATATGTTAAAATATCTAGCGCACTATGATATGTGGCTGTGGCTTCTAATGAAATAGCCCTAAGTAATGTTCGCTATCGTGATGCTAAATGCTAACTTAGCATCACATAAGTCGACTTATGTAATCGTAAGATGGCTATTAACATTACATCGCACTACACGTTAGTTTAGTGAATGCAATTTTGCAACACAGTAATCGAGTAGAGAGCTAATTTACTGATATATTTCAATATCTAATGAAATAGCTGCAACTAACATTAGATAACATAATGTTAATAGCTAACTTCCTGTTAGATAAGACTGATGTTAAGTTTGCATTTATGTTATGTTAGCTAACGCTACTTGCAGCTACTTCATTAGAACAAAATGGCATAACTTCACTAATATCACTAACTATAATTTCATCACGTCAAATAGATTTTCATCTACAACGGTGGTTAAAACAACCCCCCCATGACCCCATGCTACTAGTGACAGATACCTGTATGCTAATTTCCATCATAAATACATACAGTTTGGTGATTTTACTAAGTCAAAAAGTCATCAGAAAGTTGTGTTTTGTCCTGCCAGAGCTAGAGGACAGTGCTCATAACAGTTTGCAGTAAACAAGGTCCTTTGGTGACAAGGACATTTCAGAAGATGCTTCCAGTATTAGAAAGAGAAGAGAGAAAAAAGGAAAGGAAATGCAAAAGAGCTGCTTGTTATGCTGCAGATCAACCAGAGCTTCTCAAAAGAAAAAACAGTGAACGCTGAAACATCCCTTACACTGTAAATAGTATTTTGAAAATGCCGCTGTCACTCGAGATTTCTCATCCGATTTTGAACGGGTATTAATATGTAACACAAAGCCACTTGTATTCCCTTTCTTTTAGTAATCAAAGTTTGAAGGTGTGTTACAAAAATCGGTGTTTGCTTGCGTGTCCCTGAGGACAATTGAAAGAAAAGGATGTTTTAGGTGACTAACACTGTCTGTGTCTGTGTGTGTCTGTGTGTGTCTGTGTCCGGTGCAGAGAGATGTCTGGAGGACCACGAGCTGGTGGTTCAGGTTCAAGCCTCCATGAGCAGCGACAGTAAATTCCTCTTCAGGAAGAACTATGCCAAATATGAATTCTTCAGGAACCCCCTGGTGAGCCTCTCGCATCCCAGAAATGACCTTTCTGTGACTGTTCATTTTAGCACGCAGCCCTACACACACACACACACACACACACCCCGTTAAACACACAGCTGGAGTTGGGCTGATTTTCCAGCCTGATATTTTTGGCTTGAAGCTGATGATAGCTAGGATTTAATGCTGACATTCAAAACATTTACATTTAATTGTTTTATGCCAACAGCTACAGGCAGTTATTGTTTCCACCTGAGTTTTTCTTTTAGGTGTGGTGGCCTGTCAAATGATTATTCTTCCCTTTAAAAAAAAATTTAAAAAAAATAAAAAATCTACATGTGTAGCCAGAGAAGTAGCATTCGCTCTCCACATTCTCCTCATGCACACGTCGGACGAAGAGGAAGAATGTTAGGTAAAGTATAAAAAGCAAAGCTGTGGCTCAATCCCTGTGCACAGAACTGCATCTGACGGCCAGCGAGTCAGCGTTTGCCGGTTTTGCGTGGCATCTTTTGCTGATGTGGACTCTGGTGTTACATGCCCGGTATACGGTGACATTATTGCAGTGGTGATTTAGGTGAGTGTCAGAGCCAGCAGGTGACCTCAGCCCTGTGGTAATGAGTACAGTAAAACACCAGAGTGCTGGCCGCGGCCTGTCAATCACACTAAGAGTAGCGCTGCTGGCTAAAGGGGATTACATCAGCGGGTGAGATCATACTGCATCTACTCCCAGGCTGGAGTGCCCTCTCTCTCTCTCTCTCTCTCCCTCTCTTTATCTACCTCTCTCATCCGCACCACTTTGTCTCGGAGCCGAGTCCTTGTTCTCATCAGACAAACACACACAGCAGAAAGAGAGGCGTGTTCTGCAGAGAAACACTGCCCTACTCTTAGCTTGTACAGTATAAAGTGGTTTCCAGTGCCTCTCTCTGTGTCTCTCTCCCTTATTGTCTCTTTGTGTGTTTTTCCATCCAGAACTTTTTTCCAGAGCAGATGGTGGCTTGGTGTCAGGAGTCTGATGGCTCAATCCCTCAGTCACAGCTCTTACAGGTGAGACAGTGACTCAAACAAAGGGCATTTTTTACTACTTCACGCGTGAAGGTGGACGGCGCACGTTTCCTAACGCCGCAACTTTGTCTCCAACTTCGCACCTAAACGTAATCCTAACTCTAAACTCAGGAAAATGCTGTCATTGTGGAGGATCTTTGTAAGGACGTCTAGTAGTACAAAAATATACAGGCACACGCACATGCACACAGTTCTATCGAGCTGCTGATTGCATTCACACCGTGTCGTTACTGCCAGATTATAGGAAGAAAAAAGGTCTCTGAACATAAGGACGCATCCAGGAATGTGATCAATATATAGATTCTCAAAAACGCTATATTGACTTTTGATTCATAGTTTACAGATTGCATGAAAAAGCACTGCTAATGTAAAGTTCAGATCCCACTGTTCTGATCGCACAGGATTAAATAAACTTGATTTTTCCCGTGTTTTATGCATGTGTTCTTTATATTGTGCAACTTATCAAATTAGGTTTAAAAAGCACAATGCATCACCATTTATTGAACGTAACCATGTATCATATTATCAGTTGTTCCGACTACAAACTGGATTTTTTTTTTATTTTGCAGAACTTTCTGAACTCAAGCAGCTGTCCAGAGATTCAGGGCTATCTGTACGTGAAGGAGCCGGGACGCAAATCCTGGAAGAAGCTCTACATGTTTCTGCGACGCTCTGGTCTCTATTACTCTACTAAAGGAACATCTAAGGTGCTCAAATAACGCTCAGATGAACCAAGCAGAAGAAATGCAGCGTGTGATTTTTTTTTTTTTTTTTTTTCCTTCATATTGTTCCTGATTTCCCTCTCTGTACCATCAGGAGCCCCGGCACCTGCAGCTGCTGTCGGATTTGGATGAAAGTAACATCTTCACCATCATCACAGGCAGAAAACTCCACAACGCCCCCACAGACTTCCAGTTCTGCATCAAGGTAACGCTGCAACTTAGCAAGCGAGCGACTTGATGTAGCGCTAATGTTTGCTATGAATGAGATCATTCGACCCAGTTGCCAGAATAAAGTGTTGTCGTTGTACTTTTCTGCAAACATGTAAGTATGTTACAACCGGAGTTTCATACACATAAATACCACTATTGTAACAGTCCTATTCTTAGTGTAGCTTCATTATCTACACTAAGATAATGTCAAGACCACCTAAATGGAGACCAGGTCCTGACCAACACCAGACCAGATACACAGCAACCATGTTTTACAAATAGTTAAACAAGAATATGATTGATATGGAATGATATGGCGAAAGGGTGTGGATGCGTATTTTCTTTTCTTTTCTTTAAGTATCTAACTCCCAGTGTGTGTGCCACAGCTGCTGCTCGCTTCTTCCCCAAAAATTCCAGGTTGTTTTGTTGCTTGAAGCAGTAATTTTACATCAAATCACACTAATTATGTTAACGAATAAATCAGACAATGCTGAGGCAGTTTAGTGATTTCCCTAAAGTTGTGGTCTTGAAAGAAAGTCCTCTTTGTCCACGACCGAACTGAATGAAAATACAGTCGATTCAAAGACAAGAGCGAGACTTTCAAAAAAAAAACCATCTCAAGTACTACAACGCTATTGTCTAGTCTGCATTTATGAAACTTGATTATTAGATGCATTTTGCAGTAAACTGATGAAATCTCACAGTCTGTAGATGCTTTGGAGGAAGCGCGAACTGTATCGTCCGATGGGTACGACTCGCTGTTCGCTCATTGAACCGAGATGCACCTGCTTCTCCTGTGTGTGTGTGTGTGTGTGTGTGTGTGTGTCAAAGGACATGAGGGTTAAAACTTGCCCAGCGGGAGTTCAAACACACACTCAGCATTGTGTGTCCCACTCCAGGAGTTATCTGTGGTGGGTCACCTGCTGATCTGGGATAAGCTCAGTGGGATAAGCTGGGATGGTACAGCAAATCTAACCTGCCTAACCTCCTCACCTCTCTCTTACACACACACACGCGTGCATGCTGTCAGCGGGGGTGACAGTGCAGTTAGGGTTAGGGATTTTACTTGGCTGCTGGGGGGGGGGGTGGCTGGATTGTTGCTATAGCGACATGAATAAATTTATCAGTAGGGGTTTCATTTAAGTAGCAGTGCTGCTAACGTTCCTCTTACCGGCAGAGGGAAAAGGAGGAAGTCGACAGTGTGATGCTAGTACCCGCTACTATAAATGCTAAACAGGCGTAATTAAATGTCATTCACTAACTGCGTGACGTGGCAGCTGCAATATTCTTGACTGATTGACTGGAATATCGTTGCCTCCACAACCTTGCAAGTCCAACCGGAGTTCATTACTGTCTTATAAATCCTGACAGTGGCGAAACTATGCAGCTTTGCCGTGCAGCGTTGCAGGTTTGAAGGTGTTTATATACCTTCCAGTGAAGAAAGAGATGCCAAAGAGCACAACAGAGGCCTAACATGGCCACGAATGTTATGTGTTTCTCATTTATTTGACATCCCACTGTGCGTGCTGTTTGGTTGACAGCCCAGTAAAGTGAGAAGTGACTGTAAAGAGCTAAAGATGCTGTGTGCTGAGGACGAACAGAGCAGGACCTGCTGGATGACTGCCTTCAGACTGCTCAAGGTACTTCATTTACTCTTACGTCCTTATAGTTGAGACTTTTTAATGCATTGTCACTTGGATAATTTACGTTGTCTCTTCTCTCGTGTCTTCACAGTATGGTATCGTACTCTATCAGAGCTACAACGTCCCCCAGCAGAGGAAGTCTAACCCCTCCCATTTCTCAGCGCCCGTGGTGAGGATCTGCTCTCTGTGATCACCTTCTTACAACGCAACTCTAATGCCCCCACTCAGGCAAAACCAATCCAGATTGATCCATTAATTAGCATACGGCGAACTGGAAACCATTTAACTTCGTGGCCAGCTTGTAACTCGCTTCCTCTTAAGTGGAAACACGCGACGTCAAGTCGGGGACCTGATCACTTTTCCATTTAGCATAAGACAGATTTGTGAAATGCTGAAATGAACTTCCATTCAGATGATCACTGCTGCCAGTTGACCTTCTGTTAATGAGGTTAATTATGTTCTGTAGTAAAAGGCTTACGGGCCAGATTTAGGTCAGGCTGATCATTTAAACAAACAGCATTCTGTAGAAAAAGTACATCCTACACATAACATCTTATCCTAGAGTTATTTTAAAAAAGTGAACATTTACATAATGCTCTCGCACACGCATGCACATTGTATGAAGACTGATTGAAGACTGCACATGAAGAAAATGGAAAATGTTGTACATAGTATGTACAGTCTGCTGTGTCACCCAGACTAATCACCTCACGCCATAAGCTCGGTAAAGGTGATATAAGCTCCTTTACGATGACTGCGAATTACAGTAAGTCACAGATACAGAGTTTGTAGCGAAAACTAAGACTAAAACTGAAACTGGCTGTGAAAAATAATCTTGTCCACTGAAATAAAAATGAGACGACAGTTTTCAAAAACATGAAAACTAAATAAAACATTAAATCACAAACTAAAACAAATGGCATTACAGGTAAAATGTGGTTTGTTTCCCCTCAGAGTCAATGGTTCATGGTGAACAAGAATCAAATGGCTTTGCACAATATGGGATATTTAATAATTCAATTTCAATTCAATTTTTTTTCAATTCAATTTTTTTAGATCCCAATATCACAAATCAGACAATCTGTATAATATACAACACCCTCTGTCCTTATAACCCAATAGACTTGTATTAAAAACAGTATTCTGCCAGTGGGGTAATCACATTTGCTTGGCTAGATTTCGTAAAAGTAGGAAAAAACTGAAAAAATGCCCAAATTTAAGCTCATTACGAGCAATGAAAAACGTCATTTTCTTTAAATGAAATTAGTTTTCTAATGAAAAACATGCCCGACAAGATTATTTTTCTTTCTAGAAAAAAAATAAGACTCCTTTCCCAGAAACAAGTTTTTTTTTTTTTTTGTACTTTCTTTAAATTCCTTTGTTGCATTGCAGCGGTGTTGTAAATCACATTTGATGTCATGCATTCTTTCATACTTTTTCAGCTACAATAAGTCAAGGCTTTCCTCATAATACTTGAAAAACTAAATCAAAACTAAACTAAATCTAGTCAATTCAACAAAAAAAAAAAACCCAAACTATTACTATGTATGCACTTGAAAAACTAAAACTAACAAACTGAAGTCAACGCTAAATAAAGATGGAAAACTGGACTGATGGTCCTGTAAGCTTTACGTATTGTAGAAAATCATGCTATGTACTCTCTGATCATCACATTTAAAATAATTGTGATAGTATTTACAGATTATGATGAACAACCTTGACGTGAGATAAAACGTTGTTGTGAAAACGTCGCATAAATGATAGCTCAAAAATAAACCGCTGGTATTTAATTTGTTCAGTAAATGTCTAAGTAATTAATAAAAAAAAGTGAATCATTCTAGCAGGGGACCTAGAAAGCCAGGATGGCATGTGCTTTGACTGAAGTGGGTCTGTGGAGACGGGATTTGTCATGCCCCAGTGAGTGTGTCTGGCTTGTTTGACCTCTGACCTCCGTCTGCCCACCCCTCCTCCTCCTCCTCCTCCTCCTCCTTTTCTCTCCTCCACCTCTTTGCTCCTCGTGCACCCCCTCCCCTGCTCTCCCTCCTCCCACTCCTGCCACGTCTCCTCACAGCGAAGCGTGTCTGAGAACTCCCTGGTCGCCATGGACTTTTCTGGACGGACCGGCCGCGTCATCGACAACCCCGTCGAGGCCCAGAGCGCCGCCCTGGAGGAGGGACAGACCTGGAGGGTAAGGAGGAGGGTGGGGAGAGGGCACATGGAGCTCAGATAGTGAGTCAAGTCACAACATTAAGAATAGAACAAAACTTTGATCAAAATCAACTTTCATCTGGTTTTTGCTGTGATTTCCCATATTATACTTGATATTTTGTCCAAAGTTTTTCAGTCTCCGAGCTGAAGCAAATGACCTAAAAAACCTCTAAATACAAAAATTCTCTCCTTTTTTTTTTTTGGTTTGAATTTTTGAAGTTTGGCTTGGAGGAATTAAAAAACAAACCCAAATCCTTGTTTGTTTGTTTGTTTTTTTTCTAAACCGAAAATTAATCTTGTCAAGCGTGTTTTTCATTAGAAAACCAATCAAATTTTAAAAGATATTCCAGCTAATGTTGGAATAGATTTAACCAGTAACAAGCGATAACAATAGTTTACAGAGAATCCCAGCAGAAGAACAAGATTGATTTCCTTATTTTAAGAGAGACCACTTCACGATCTCTTAAGTTTAAGGATATTAACTCTATCGTCATCGTGGAACATTTGCACCCGCTCGCGGACAGTTGCCTACATCCAAGATAACCGCCTGTACGCTGATTTATATGCAGAGGACTTGGGTTGTTTTTTCTTTGAAAATCCTGACGCTCACTCTTGAATTCTTCATTGCCTCTCTTCTGCTCCTCTAATGCTGCAACAGTACTAACACTAATATATACTAGATACCGTCCGCTTATTACAGCCACTGAAATGTATGATTTACTTGATGATAATGAAGGAATAATATAATATGTATATACAGTAATACATTTTTTTATTTATCTGCAATGAATGTTAATGACCGAAGGTTCAAGGGAAATTAAAATAACCTGATTTGAGGGATTTTGGTTGATATGCTGTTTTTTTTTTTTTTTCCACATAGAAACGGAGCCAGCGTATGAATGTTTTGGGCAGTCCCAGCCCCCTGCACCCATCCTCTCTGAGCACAGGTACTCTTAACTGAATTTGTCTTGTAAAAATAGCAAACCTTATGGCTTCGAGACGCAACAGTGTTGTGAGGTGGACGTGAGAAAGCGCTCAAACGCTGACTCGTTGTCTTTCAGTCATCCACAGGACTCAGGTGTGGTTTCATGGTCGCATTATGAGAGAAGAAGCCCATAAAATGATCATACAACAAGGCCAAGTAGACGGGTGAGTAGAACTAGAGTTTATGGTGAGCTGATTTGAGGAGGGTTCGTAGGTTCAGTTCAATATGCTGCTCATGTGAGGCGCAGTTGAACGTTCCAGAAAAAGATCGAGTGTGCAGTCTAAATAAACCTTTACGAATTAAAAATGGGGGAAAATGGAGACATTGCTGCCGGCATGAAAAGCTTAGCTCTCCAAAAATGTCCAAAAAAAGTGCAGCACTTGAGGGATTAACAGAAACTGCAGCAGCTTTCCATAATCTGAAATTTGAAAATTAGAAAAAAGTCACAAATATTGAGCTATAGTAGTGACGTGCTGTAGTTTACTCTTCCATCGACGGGTTTCTTTTTTTTTGTTTTAATGAAGGATTTTGCTCGTTTAACTCATGTTCTCTGTGTCAGGCTCTTCCTGTTGCGGGACAGTCAGAGTAACCCCAAGGCATTCGTGCTCACCTTGTGCCACCACCAGAAGATCAAGCACTTCCAGATCCTACCGGTCAGTCGCTTACAGTAACCCCACAAAAGCTGTCTTATTGTTGATGGTAGGACTCAATGAAAAGAAGTCATTGTGAGGCAGATTGCACAGCTTTTCACACCACGAGATGCCATCTGGGTCAGTACATTCAGAACATTCAGTCTGGTTGAACTAATCTCACAGAAATTCCTCTCTCGCCGCAAACCTCAAGTGGGCCCACCTTTCCTAAATGGATGGATTTGAAAGTGCAAAAAAAAATTCTAAGATTCGTCTAGCTTGCAGGACGACTACCAACCATTTTCCAAAATGAAAGAGATTTTTTTTTTTTCGTCTAGTTGAAGTTGAATACAATCCAGACGTAAGCGGTTCTTGGGTCTACATGAGCAAAGTGTTGGTGCTACTCTGGGACCAGTTTTCCCAGTTCTTTGGCTGTTGAAACACAAAGAACTGGTTCGAGATTAGGTTCCTCAAGCTACGTCGGTGAAAAAGGCTAGTTAAGTTAATAGCCGGTTAGATTTTAGTGTCGCATTTTCTTTCAGTGTCTCAGAGCAAAAAAGCGTGCGTATTGTACTGTTGTTTTACGGTTTTCTGTCTTCCCTCCTGTGAAGTGTGAAGAGGACGGTCAGGTGTTCTTCAGCCTTGACGACGGCGCCACCAAGTTCACAGACCTGATCCACCTGGTGGAGTTTTACCAGCTGAACAGAGGAGTGCTGCCCTGCAAGCTCAAACACCCCTGCACCGCTGTGGCCTTGTGACAACCCACCCTCCCGCCTCCACATACTCCTTCATCCCTTTTTGCACACCTCTCACCCTGAGATCCTGCCCCCATGTGCCCCTTCCTCACCAATGCAAACGAGGCTGAGGAGACAGAAAAGTTAAGTCACGTTTTGGGGATGTGAAGAGCAACTGAGCAGGGGTTGGGGTTTGATTTCCCCGTAATACACTGTGGTTTTCGCCGCCTTATGGCTTTTTGGATGTTTGAATCAGAACTGTTTCAGATAGTCCAAGCATTACAGAATGTGGACCCTGCAGTTTCCCCAACTCCTGTGTTGTTCTCATGGGGACTCATGGTTATTTTAATGCAGTTGTGACCGTGATTAGTGCATAAGAGAGCATGCGTCATGAAAAAACAGACAGCGTAGATCGGTTCAGCAGGAGTTCTGTGGGTCTCTCTAGGATGGGATCCTCCTTGAAAGACCCTCCCCCTCAACCATCAGACCTTCACCCTCCCCCTCCTCCCTCCCATCTTCCAGGCCTGATAAGCTGTGGTGCCTGTCCCACCGGCGGGGAGCGCCACCCCTCTGACTTCCTCATTGATCATCAGGGATGGACGGGAACCTCTCTGGGTCTCATCAAACTCGATCCAGGAGATTTCTCAACCTGTGCAGTCCAGTCTGGATAAGCTGACACCCTGCCCCCCACCCCTCACCCAAACGGACTTGACGTGGCCTCAGTGATATCTGCTGTGTCTTGTCCTACACAAGCCCCTGGTGCAACCCGGCCCCAAGTCCCACCTCCACACAAGCTCAGAGGAAAGTCGGGAGAAAAGCGAAGTAGCTAAAGGCAAGATAAGCAGAGCAGTGGCGAGGGTTTGCTGAAAGGACAGAGGAATCTTTATCAGGAAGGCTGGAACAAGCCTCTCTTGTAGAGTTGATTACTTGATGTCATTTTAATGCTGTTTTATTACTGTTGATTCAATGCAGAACTAGTTTTGCACTCCCAGGCAGACAGACGACAGCTGTTCTCTCTAGCTAAATGAAGCTGCCTGCTCTCTGGTTCGTCATCCTCCGCTTCCTC
>JAPQRN010000003.1:13003052-13030663 GCA_037367275.1 Coranthus polyacanthus
ACACACACACACACACACACACACACACACACACACACACACACACACACACACACACACACACACACACCAGTGGATTTTCATCAAGAGCACACGCACCGACGCTTAACCCTTGCAGCTTCGACACTTAGATACAAGTAGCGCAACTATACGCTGTAGCTCAAGAGGGTTGTGCGTTTCATTATGTCCATTTACTCTGATTTTAAGGTGCACAACAAAGTTTTTTTTTTTTTTTTTTTTTTTTAATTCTTTTTCTTAACTAAGCCTATCGTTGCAGCAGGTGCCTCTTGTTTCTAAAACGGTAACAAGTCCTTAATTAGCATCCGTCCGCCGCATTCACTTCCAGGTAGATGTGACTGAAACCTAATCCTTCTGGAGCTCAATCCTAACGTCAGGTCAACGTTGCACAGAAGTCCCATCGACGGCGTGTGGGTGCAAGTGAAACCGGCTCAAGCGTCGGTTCTGTTTCATTTTGGGTTGAAGTCATCATAAGCTGAAGTAAATAAATATTTCAGGGAAATATTTTTTTCCTCCAGATAACACCCCACTGTGCTTTTGCTTCACTCTGTAAAACGTCTGTAAACGGCTCCTGGATCTACATTGTATCCATGTTCAGGTATTTTTGTACAAATAAGGGACTGATATATTCTCTGTTTATTGGAAATTAGAATAAAAGACAACATTGCTATAAACCAAATGACTGGACTGGTGCTGTGCATTTTTGTTCTTTTTCTTTTGGAGGTGCACAAAGAGGGTAAAAAGGTGCAAAGAAACGTGCGGCGATTTGTGTTCGAGGTCATTCAGAAACAGCAAAATGAAAATACTGTGTTCGGATTCGGATACGAATGATGTATCAGCTAATATATCACCAGAACTTTTAACACCTAAAAAAAAAAAATCTAAGCAGTGAAGTAATGGGGTTGAAATTGTGATCCAGTTACAAAACTTTTAGGTTTCAAATTGCTTTCGACGTTTGTGAGTCGAAAACCTCCTTAATGTTTTCCTTCCCCATCGTTTTTTTTCGCGAGTAACGTGTAAAATGTAGCTGCTCGAACGAGAAAACACAAATAAACCACAGACACTTAACGAAACAAATCATCAAACAAGGTACAAACAAGGTGCATGTGTTCAATATTTTTAATTTTCAAATAACTGATGGCAAAATGAGAATATTTACAGGAGAAAATATGTATGATCTGTACAAAAAATATACATGCAAAGATAGAAAACAAATGGCAAACATGTAACTTAGGAAACAAAAAACACTGGAAACACATGACAACGAAAAGACAAACAATGAAAGAAAAAAAAAAACAACCTAAACTGAGGTATTCAGTCCAAGTTTCCTTGTTTTTTTTTGTTTTTTTTAAATGGCCTTTGTACACTTTGAAATAAATACAGGTAACAAGAGGGCTGGGGTTTCTGTTCATCAGCCTCCTGACCTCTTCGCGGTGGATTTATTCAGGGTTTAAACGATGCCCAGGGAGTTTTAACGGAGTTGGCTTGTTTTTTTAATTTCCAAACCCAAAACCGCTGGTAAGAAATGCGGATTTATGAAAGAGATTTTGGCAAATAAAGCCTCTGTACATGAGCTCAGAACACCATTTAACGAACGATGTATAAAAATTCACGTTCTTCCAACTTTCGTGTTTTTAAACCGGTGTAAACAATTGTCCTACGTGGTCAGAGTACATACCTCACTCAAGTGAAACAGAATCACAATAAAACATTTGAATTAAGTACTATAAAGCTAGAGCAACTTTGGTGTACCAATACTACATAGGCATACAGTACAAAAAGTGTTAAATTAGTTTTGATCAAACCGTCATGTGATTGTAGATCGTGACCTCTAACTGGCCTGGCCTGGAAGTCGTAATACTCAAAGATCAAATAAACACAAACTACCAGCAGTGCTTGCAGTACCAAGTACATGCTTTTCTCTAGATTTATTACAGATACAACAGATGTCTTCATAAATAGTTGCATAAAATGTTAAAGCCGCAACATTGCACATGATAATCAAACATAACATACAATGAGTGCATTTACAGTAATTCGTCTTCCTCTGCCTCCACATTCACTCCATCTGATTGGCAATGAGCGCTGGCGCCGAGGCTCTGCTGTCCAGAAGCAGGAATCTGCTGTGAATGTGAGGAAAAGAAGGCAGTACGAGTCTATATACAAGGTAAGGCTTAAACATCTCAGAACTGCGCAACACAAGTTTTGTTCTAGGAAAAGCGAATGACGAATGTCTATTGGTTCTTCTTAGACTGGACAGTGCAGCATAGTTACTTGCGACATGGTCATCATGGTATCTTAAGATTAGTTACATTATGTAAGCGCAGCCATCAAAAAGCTCTGATCGGACGTATAAATGTCTCAATAAAGTCAAGAAGCTCGGTCACTGTCTCCAGGATCGACGTCTACAGAGTCCAAAGTAGCACAGCAACTTTCATCTGATGAGGATTTTCTACACGTTTTTTTTTTTGTTTTGTTTTGTTTTTTTCCCTGGAAAGGTAGAGACGGTACTTTTCCTTTCGATAAACTGTTTCTATAAGAAAGGGGTGCTTCTCAAAAGTCTTTGAGTTACATTTTAGTGTAAAAGAGCAAACACAAATAGTCTCTGTCCCTCTTTACCAACAAGAAGGAAGGGCAGTTTGCTCTACGCGATGTCTCTAGCTTTGATGGCATCACTTTCTCCTAAAAGCTCTGCGTCTGCAGCGGCGTCAAGGCTAAATCAACTGGCTCTTCTCATCGGCTTTAACTCTAGTAAAGGAAAATAAATTACTTCATTATGTATAGATTTTTTTTTTTAGGTTTTCTTTACTTGGCTACAAAATCTGTTGAGAGTTGAAACCAGCAAGCAGCAGTAGACAAGGGCATCCATTAATTTACTGTGTGTGTGTGTGTGTGTGTGTGTGTGTGGTGTGTGTGTGTGTGTGTGTGTGTGATTGGTGAGAACTCTGTTCTCGAGGGCTCTGATTGGCTTAAGACCTAAGCAGGTCTCATTTTAAATGGTGAAAGGACTACAGGCCTTTTAACATAATTAGTCTGTGAAAGAGCATAAGATCAGCATTCATTAATTCTCCTCTTTTTCATCCGGACCATCTAGATCCTCAATTCCAGAGGAACCACGAGCCCCCACAGCCTCGACACTGGACCGCTGGTCCGGCCGCGAGGGAGCAGGGGCCGAGGGTCGGTTTGGAGTTGTGAATCTCTCCTCAGACCTCAAACTCTGGACTGAAGGCGACTTTGGATGAAGCTCCTGACCCCTCCGATGGGCCGGGCGTCAGTTTGATGTTTCCTTCTGTCGATGAAGGAGATGAGGCGCGAGGTGTCCAGGCACCCCTCGACTCTGGCCCGGTCGTCCTCTCTGCAGGTCTGCAGCCACGGCTCTTGGAGGCAGAGCCCAGCTGGAGGCCTCCTGCCAGGGTCCGTCCTCAGAAGCAGGCACACAAAGTCCCGGGCCGCCTGGCTGACGCCCTGGAAGTAATCTCGAGGAAAGCTGAAGTCCAGCCGGCAGATGTTCAGGCAGGTCTCCTCTGCGCTCTCATCGAGGAAGGGTGAAGCACCGCTCAGCAGCACATATGTCACCACGCCCAGGCTCCACAGGTCAGAGGTCAGCGACACCGGCTCTCCCAGGACCAACTCTGGGGAAGCAAACTCAGGACTGCCCAGCAGAGGGTGGACGTAGTGGGCACTGTTGAGCTGGATGGCATCACCAAAGTCTGCAAGTTTGACCACTGGCTGTCCACTGGAGCTGTGAGCCACCAGCAGGTTCTCAGGCTGGAAGAGAAGAAAACCATTAGTTTTCTTTATGGCATCTCATAAATTTTGATAAAGTTGGGGTTTCCAGCCGTTAAATACTTTTGTTTTTGCAGATAAAACCACAAAAGTGGCAACTGTGGTGAGATCTTTGTAAGGCTGGAGACCCACCATGTGACCAACTCAGACATCAGGTCAATAATCAGCTCAATTTGAAACGTCGTGGCTTAAATCTCAGTCAGTCTTAATATAGTCGAGCTCACTGACTTTATTCTGAACAGATTGTGTTATTAAATTACAGATCCTGTGAACAGCTAAATCCAGCGAAGGTAAAGCTTTCAGTCTGGAAAGACAACGGGGTCGTTGCTTTCCAACTCACGCCATGGATTTACTTAAACAAATTGGGAATTTTTCATTTTCAAAAAGTCAAAACTTGGTTTCAAAACAGTGTAAACTAGTGGAGTGGTATTCATTTCTGAAACTGAAAAACTCTTTGGGCAAAAAATGTTTTTTTTTTTATTCATCTGACTTGAACAACAACTATTTACATGAATACATATTAATTATATTAATATATTAGAATTGTATATTAATATGTCTTTAATGTTTAATTTCAACCAAATCCAGTAAAAAAACAAACAAAAAGCAATTGGTGAGGCTTAGAGTACACATCCTACTACTGACCATGAACTACAAAGTATTTGGACCTTCATTATTCTACATGAGGTTGTGATTTACACAGCAGTCGTTTGTATTTTTCATGTACATATGAAGGAATCCGTCTGTAGTGTAGTAATGTAGTTTTCAGTATCATCTGGTGTAAAAAGCTAAAGTCCGAATTTTAAATGGAGAGTACTTGCCTTTACGTCCAAATGTACTATCCTGCTGTTGTGCAGGTAATGTAAAGCTTCTAAAACGTCCCGTAGGTAGCAGGCCACTTTCTCCTCCGTCAGATTCCCCCAGCTCACGATGTAGTCCAGAAGACGGCCTTGATCGACCCTGAAACACATGGAAAAGCTCCATTCAAACATACAGAACACATATGTTCATCGTGGGTGAGACGTGCGCGTGGCTGTTTTTGGTCTGTACTCACATCTCCAGGACGAGGGCGTAGCTGCTGGGGGTTTCATACGTGTCTATGAGACTGACTATGTGGGGGTGTTGCAGCCTGTGGAGCAGACTGAGTTCCTGAGTCACCCTGTCCCTTCTCATCAGCTTCTTGTTCACCTGTTTGACCGCGACTGTACGTTTGGTCCCCCGGTGGTCGCAACGCTTGACAACAGAGAAACGACCCCTGGGGAAACGAGAGGGACGATCGGAGGTCACTTAGTTTCCATCTCCGTTACTTTGAGCGTCATGATTGAAAGACAATTACCTGCCCAGTTCCACCACTTCCGTGTAGTGAGACTCAAAGTTGTCCTTCCAGCTCACCCTGATCCCGTCAGTGGACACGGCTGAGAGAGACAAAAGACGGCCGGTTAACGCTCAAATAACGCTGCCACGCAGTTCTGACTGTTGATCCGGTTAGCGGCGCTCTCACCTAACACTCTGAGGCTGGCAGACGACGTCACGCTGCCCAGCTCGTTTGTTGCGACACAAGTGTAAACGCCGTCGTCCTCAGAGGCTACGCCGATGATCCGCAGGGTCGCCTCACCCGTATCACTGAGACAAACACAAACATGTGCATTCACATCTGTTTTCAGTGTTCAAAACACAAAAAACAAAAAGACCTCTTTCTTTTATGGTCTTATGTTTAGAACTCACAATGCTGTGGACAAACGTTTCTGGTTATAAATGACTGTTGGCGCTTACATCCAAACTAACACTGGTCATTTCTGGTGACGTCTGTAATGCTGAGGAATCATCGCATCTTATGGAAAGCTTGGGTGCTGTTGGTTTCCACCAGAGGAGCAGAAGATAGAACAATCTGCACACCGATATAGCTCCCATTAAAAGGTTTTATTTACTGATGTGACGTTCGAGCACCAAGACTTCTGATAAACTGAAACGTGCCATTGTAAACACCCTCAACCCATATTATTTCTAGATTACAGCGGGTACTCCAACCCCTAAAGGCCTCAGTGAAGATGAGGTGGATGTTCATCTTTATCTGGTGTTACTTTATCTGTCCCTACAAAAATAGATAACAAACCCAAAATTAAGTCTGAGCTTTAGCTAAATGTTTACTTAACAGACCTGACATCACACTGTTCATTCAGCGCTGTTTCTTACCTGTAGGCGATGCTGAAGTGTCCGTTGTTAGCGAGGTTGCTCTGGTTGGGTCCTTTCCAGGTGACGGTGGCCCGGGGACGACCACAGACCTTACATCTGAGGGTGACGCTCTCTCCGTTGTCACATGTCACATCACTCAGGGGTACAAGAAACTCTGGGGGAACTAAAGGAAAGGAAAGGTGATGAGATCTTAGCTCTTTAGGAATATTAGAGCAGTAATTGTTGCAAAGATCATACTCGGAAAGCCAGAGTTGTGTTACGTGCATAGTAAATCATACAACACTTACCGTCATAGATGTAGTTTGGATTTAGAAGCTGGAAAGAAAGAACAAAACAAAACGGTGTCAGAGTGAAAAATGCATAATGTGGCTACACTACAGTGTCCTGAAATGTACAGATGAACTCACCTTTACAGAAACTTTGTTGGCCAGGCCATCTCTGGACTTCCTGTAACCGTTTTCCAGCTTGGTCTCCTTCTTTGCCTCCTTGTCCTTCTTTTCAGACTTCTTACGGATGCGTAGAGATGTGTGCCAGGACGAAGATTTTCTACTGGAAGAAACAGCATCATCAAGCTTGTAAACAGGGTGAGAGGATGGATTTGAACTTTGGCCCAAAACAATTCATTACATAATCTTAAACCTTGTGAGCCTTTTAAAATCTCACATGGTCCACGGATGGTCCACACACCTGAGCTGTAAGAGACTGATGCTGAATTGTTTTGGGGTTCTTACTTGATGGATCCCTCGGGGCAATCGGGGACGATGGCCGAGGTGTGTCCTAGCACAAATCCAGGGATCCAGCCTTCAGCAGCAGGGCCCTGCTCAGTAGCTGCCCTGAACACCAGGAACATGTTTTGCTGGTTGCTGGCTAAGATCTGGACCACTTCACCTTGAATGACGCTGATCTCATCCTCCTTTACAGCCATGTAGTCCTGGGTCACCAACATGGTGGATACGCTACTGCTGCTGCTACTTTCACTCTGTGGCACATGGGACAAGCACAGATATATGGTAACAACGATATGGTTAACTGCAGGGGATACATTTTAAAGGTCTTTCAAATCTAAACAGGTCACTGAGTCAATATTACATAAAATACTACAACTACAGTATGACAGCTCATGAAAAATAAGTCTACTTTTGAAAAGGTAAAGGAAGCAAGAAGTCAATAGCTTCAGGAAAACATAGAAGACATACACTGAAAATAGTCTTTGGAAGAGATCAGTCTTGAAGTGTAAGAGAGAAAAAACAGGGATTGATCATTTCCACTTGAAAAAAGGAACTAGATGAAGAAAGGCAGGAAAAAGATGATGTTCATTCGACTCATCTTTGCTTTTCATTTCCACACAAAGAGGAGGAGAGTTAGGTTGAATGAGAGAGTCTCTGTTGAGTACGTTTGCAGGCGAAACCACAAACGTTGAAGGTTAGTTGCAGAAAAAGTACATTTCAGTAACAAATCATGAAGACAGCAGGAGGTGAAGGACGGCCAAGAGGAAGTCAGGTGTTAGTAGAAGCTTTGTTAGCGTAAAGAAATCTAGGGACAGCCTTCATAGGGATTCACTGAAGAGTTGGACAAGGTCCATTAGAGAAGTTTGAACCTGAAAACATGTTGACAAACAGTGGAAACGGTGATGTGAAGAGCAGTGAGAGTTGTCAGGTGCGTAGTAGGGGACAGATTAGTAGCGCTGGCTTCAGCAGGCAGACAGGACAGACCAGACCTCCCTATGCCTCTGTGTTAGTTGGAGCAGCAGTGGGCAGCAGGAAGTAGTCTTACCCCATTACTCTGGGTGGACTGGATACTCTGCTCACTGGCCGATGAGCATGTACTCATGCGGTCGGCCTCCTTGCTGTGGGTGGAGTGTCTGTGGGTTTGGCTTTGGCTCCCAGATCCAGAACCAGTCTGGATCTGGTTTGAATTCTGACGCACTGGAGTCTCTCCTGCTTCCCCCGGAAAGGTGAACGAGCCAGGCCGGCTGGCTGGGGAGCCCGGCATGGAGCTCCAGAACCCAGATCCAGACTTCTGGCCGGGGCTGGGAGGGGGAGGTACGAGGACTTCCTTGCCAAAAGCGGGGGTGGCCAGGGGAGGGGCCATAGGGGACACGGCTCCAGGCCGAGGTTTGGAGGTGGGTGTGGAGGGCAGGGGACCAACTGTAGCGCGGGGAATAGGGGTTACAGCACTGGCAGGAGTGGGGGTCTGTGCTTGGTCCTCTGGGGTCTGGATAGGACGTTTGCCCTGTGGGCTACCCCCTGAAGGGATGAGGGGGGGAGGGACAGGACGGGGCGACAAACCTGGATCACAAGCGAGGAAAACTCACACCTCAGTCACATTTTTCGTTTTGTCAAACACATAATGAACACACACAGACATGCTCCATACCTGACATCTTGTTGGGGCCGTCGGGGTCGGCCCCGGGATGGTGGCGTAGGGGTTGGGGCAGGCGGGAGGGCTGGGGGATCCTGGACGGCCGACGGGAGCCTCCCTGGGGCCCTGAAGGGATGGAGCTGACCTGGGAGCTTCCAACTCCAGGCGGTGCAGTAGACACACTGCTGCCTCCGCCCGGCGCTCCCATACTGGGAAGACATGACCCACCGCTCGCCCCGACATGGTTCCTCTGGTACTCTATGGGTGAGGTGAGCGCTGCGGTGATGAAGAGGAGGAGTGTGTCAGGGAGTCAATAAGGGTGAGACAAAATCAATGCAGCAATATATCATATAACCTCCTCTTGTGATATGCTATGGATACAATGGTGCCAAATATCAATATTGTTATTAAGGAAGCAGGCACTTGGAATTGGAATTTGCAATCTGTGTGTGTTAAAGAGGCACTAAGCTAAGACCCTATGCACCACTTGTACAGTCTCATCAAGTATCAAAGAATCGCTGTATCGTGATACCATCGGTATTGTGGTAAATCTATCACAGTATAGAAACGGCCTTTTGTAAAGCATGTCCCTCTGTGCGTGGCTTAGCCGTACCGTTGAGGAAGTTGCGTTGGCTCTCGAGTATCTGGCCGATCTGAAGGGTCCAGACCTCGCGCACCCCTGGGTGGGAGGAGTGAAGCACGAAGGACTCAATGGTGCCGTTGGGCAAGCGAGATGTCATGATGAACTTACAGGGATCACCTTCCACGTTGTCCTCCAAACCCAAACAGCTTATCTAGGGGGCAAAAGGGCAATAATTAGTGAAATATAAAACCTGTAATGACTCTTTTAACATTTTAGTGCATAGAAGTTATTACACTATAGACACGATTTAGGGGTATACGTATGTCTGATGAATAACAGGACTGCTTTCCCTACAAATAGGTTTACAAGACGTACATAAATGGAGAGTATTTCATTTTTAACAGGCTGCTGTTTCTCCACAAGAGGGAGCACTGAGCTTTCCTACAGTATAGATTGGTGGCTTGTCATGACATCCTTAATTCCACATTGATTAAGTGGTAATCTACTTTAAATCTAACAATCAGTACTATACACCCCTGCCTTTGTGTATATGTACCTTGATGCTGTTTTTATACAGGAAGCCTGGCAAAGAGAAGCCTTTCTTCTTGTCTAAGGGCTCACTGAAGATAACCAGTTGCTCAAAGAGGAAGACCCTCCTCTCCTTCATCCGGCCAAGCAGGCTGCCCTCTGGGTCAGACACCATGAACGTGTCCTGCAGCAGAAGACGACCCTGAGCCACGATCTTCCCCTGGAGAGAAGATGAACGAGGTAAGAGAAGACAACAGGAGACAGAGGTAAAGTTGGGGTTAGTAAGACAACGTGCTTTAAAGAATACATCGTGTTTGTAGGTGCATACTGTAATACTTCTTCTATTCACAAAAAAAGTGATTTCTTACATCAAATCCCTGAAGACGGCCAACATTCATCATGTCATTGCATCTTTTTGGCACAATGCACATGACCTCCACTGCTTTCTGCAAGAATCACAAATGAACAAAAGGTTTATATGATTACTTGTAATGTTTGACTTGATTTAAAAAGAAAAGCAGGCTGGATCTTATCTTACCTCTAACTCCATAGACTCCAGCCCGGCCTTCTTAGAGTGTTTCAGGAAATCCTACAAGCAAACAAAAAGGAAACATTATGTAAGGAAATATAAACAACCATCTATTTATTTAGTCTGCTGAATCTAATCTCTGTGCCATCTTTAGAGTCTTGTGGTCTGAACAAACCAGTAAATATCATTGTCAACATCAGAAGCAGGTGGAGCGCTAACTCCCTCTGCTGTAAGTGAGAAGACCAACCTTCAGCAGCAGCTGGTACTTCATGATCCTCTGGACCGGCTTTATGAGCAGGTCGGTGATCTGCAGTCTGTGGCCGAGCCGCTGCTTCAGGTCCTACACAGGATCAAAGGTCAGAGGTCACTGGACAGGCTCACATCTAGGCAGTTTGTATCAGCGGCTTTGGCATGCTAAATCAGCGGCTCATACCTCGAAGTAGGTGTCGATGTACTCTGAGACGATGTGCTCCGATTTGGGCTTGTTTTGACAGTACACGACATACATATTGAGTCTTCGTTCCTGAATACAAAGACAGACCAGGTGACTACTTGTAAATGAGTGTACACAAATAAAGCAGCGGCTTGAAACTCGACGAGAACAAACCTGCTTGAGAAAGAGCGGTCCCAGTCTATCAGGGTCCTCCAAACATTTCTCCAACTCTAAGAGAAAGAAACTGAGAGAGATGACAAGAGAAGGACATTAGCTACCACTGCATCTGTGCCGTCGCTGTATTTTCTCAATGTGTGCCACATACTCTTTGTGCCAGTCGTAGATTTGATGGATGTTGCCAAACACAATTTTGTCTTTCCCCTTCATATCATCAGGGACGCCCTCTTCCTTCATCCGACTCATGTAGCCCTTCAGAAAGATGCGTTCAGTTTTCATACAGTGTCAAACATTTCTTCAACCTTAATGTTCATTCATGTTTCTGTGATAATGCTAGTGGGAATGTACAGCGGTAGTTCTACTTGAAAATCCAGTCTGCTTGATGTCTGTTTAAAAAAAGCATCAACTGACCTCCACGACGAGGCCGAGGTCTCTGACATAGTCTCTCTCCGTCTCCACCAGCTCCAGCAGAATGTAACTAAAGCAAAGAAAAAACAGCTCAGATCCCAAAATTGAGAAAGGCAAAAGCAAACAGAACACCAATAGATGTAGCGTCAGTACTTACTGTCTTTTCTTGAGGATGCTGGTCCTGCGTTCATCCATCTCTTCGATGGGGGAGGAGGAGGAGAGGAGGGAGTTGTCGGACGGGTTGAAGGAAGGAGAGCTGCTGTCTCCCTGTTCGACAGACAGAGAGCTGGGTCTGTCCTCTAGAGCCTGCACCGGCAAAGACACAAGGGACAAATGGTCAGAGGTTTACCTGGGATTCTGGGAAGACATCAGGGGTGTAGTTATTTGGAGCTTAAAGTTTATGAATTGTAGATAGCGGTCTGGTTCACAGGAAGTTTTTGGGTTGGAACGATCCTGCCTTTGGGCCAGTTTATCACTCTCCTCCTTTCTGCTATCTACTGCTGCTATTATGTGAAAGAACAACAACCACCCCTGACTTACAACTACACGCTGAAAATGGAAACCTTGCACATGTGACCGTTTCTTTTGCAGGAAGTTAGTCATTTTAATACCCTGGCTCGCTTTCCCACGGGGTGAGACTATCTACCAATTTATTTCTAAAATGAAGGTTGTGAAAAACTGTTTTGACTTCACCAGAACATACTGCTGAGCCTGAGGACAATCTGTGATGTCCAGTAACATTGTTCAATATCGAGATGATAATATGACTTGGAATAAAACAAACGGATATTTACGTTTGCATATTAGCTATACGAGTCCTATGTTTCGACATTGCTAAATGTTGGATATTTACGTTGATCCATAAAAGACACATTGCTGAATCAAATCAAACCCTCGTTTTCCTACCATCTTGCTTTTGACCAGCTCCTCGATGGCGCTCACCAACTCGGCGGCACTGGGAGTCTCTGAACTGGATGGACGGACTGACAGACGAGACGAGGTCTGTGCAGAAATACAGAGGAGGAGGGAGGAAAGATCAAGAATGAGACGCAGACAATCCATAACGTCTTAGCTCTAACACTGCTCTTTGGCTAATGTGATGCAACTTCTCCAGCTAAAAGAAGAAAGTCTTCCAATTTGGTTATGTAAAAACTAAAACATTATTCATATAATCATATGTAGTACTCTAAATCCTTATACGTAACATGACAATACAAATGTCCTTATATTAATCACATTTTTGATAAGATTTCAAAGCAGGACTATCATTACATATGCTTAAGTTTCAGTAACTATCAATTTAAATGTTAGTTTTTCCGTATTAGTTCTGTCAGTGTTAAGAGTGAGTGTTTCATTTTAGTTATTTGAGCAAGCAATGACTTTGTGAAAATGTTTGTTAAATGTTTTAATCCGAGGAGAAATTCAGAAGGATGTTTCAGCTAATGAACCCCGAATGCAAGGGCTCTGAGTCTAAAGGTTTAAACAAAATGATAAGAAAGAAAACATATGAAATAAAAAAAAAGAGAAGAAAGTGTCGATAAAAAAATGAGGCTGAATTTAGGGCGAATGAAATGAAGATATGGAAAAAAAGTGAAATGTCAGAAAATGGAGAGAGGTAAAAAAATGAAAGGTGACGTCTGAATGCATTTTTTTAGGTGATGATGAGGAGCAGCCGCTGAAATAAAGAAAGGATGCTAACAGAGCAGGAATGACAGGTATGTATGCATGTATGTATATATAGTTCAGGAGACTCTCACCCTTGCTGTGCTGTGTGTGCTTCAAGACTTTCCCCAATTAGGTTTTCTGGGTGAGGCTGTGTGCCCTTCTGGCCTCGCCAGCATTTAGAGATGCCAATTACTCGCATGGGTAATGAGGTTACGCACAGAGGGTAAAAGGGAGATGAGGACGAGCGGAGGGTGTGAGGGGTCGGGGATGACGGGAACAGAGGACGGGCTTTCAAATTTTCACCTCAGCTTGGGGTCACCATCGGTTTATCATACATGGGAGCTTCCTGCATAGCTGACAGAGCAGCTTCTTTCTTTTCTTTTTTCTTTTGAGCTACGAACCTCCTCAAATCCTACGGTATGAACGATAAGCATGCAGAAGAGCTGCAGATTCAAGGTTGTACAATTTCCTTAAAATCTGTTGGTGTAAGGTATAATGACTCACTGATTGACACTTTTGATGACTTTGTCGACTTTACTAAAAAGTTCTCGCTCATCTATCGGATGACTCTACTTTACAGCAGCGTTGCTCAAGAGCCAGGGCAGAAAATAACATGTCGATTGAGTGAAATTAAAAAGAAATTCAGGAAAGGTCGGAAAAAATAGAAAATTAGAGAGAGAGCAAATTTTAGGAAAAAGAGAAACGTTAAAAGGAGAAGAAAGAAGAGTCTAAAAAGCTGCTAGATTTATTTCCTGTCGATCTAGAAACGGTGGTAGAAACCAAAGATAAAAGTCCTCAGAAAAGAGCGTTTAAAGCTGAAGAGGGAAAAACAGAGCATTAAGGAACTGACTGAGGGAAGAGACAGAGGGGGAAGAGCGGGACTTTTCAGATGGAGAGATATGGAAACTGAGACAAAGCAAAGACAGGACATAAATCAAGGTAATGCTACAGCATGGCAAACAGCAAACGATACAACCAGGAAACAAAACAAAAGAGAAACAGAAATTAGTGTCAGAGGAGTCTCCGCTTTAGTCGAGGAGGAGACTTGGACTGCCTGAAAACTGTCTACTGCTTTAGAAGAGAGGTGAGACTTTGATGCAACATGCTAAGATCAAATGTTATGCACAACAGAAACGTTCAAGTCACTTCAAACTGTGCCTTTTAAGTGGAAGAATAAGACTGAAATGAGTGAAAAATGTTAATCTAAGAACCAAAAATTATAACAGCAATGACAAGGAAAGAACACTACATAATAAGCGCTACATTTGTGTTTGTATGCTTTTGTATGTCCAAAGAAATATTTATGATGTATGGTCTACTAGAATGACAGCTGGTTCAAACTTGCACCTTGGACTAAATACAATTTAGTCAGATTTAACCTGAACACAAACCTGTACCTCTATATTCAAGTTTAACATCCTATTTGCTTATCAACATCCACAGGAAAAAGACAAAATACACAGTAGGCCCTCTCTTGACAATAGGATTGTAGCTGCATTATGGCTTAATGTAGAAAACATTTAACATCCTCACTACCTCTTCAGTTCAAAACTGCAATTTGTTAAGATCACAAGATGCATTTGATATGAGCTGAGCAAAGGTTGCTGAAGTAGTCTGCACAGCTTTCCCTCATTTACATCTCAAAAGCTATTTCCCCACAATAACATTTCAGAAAAAGTGTTCATTTAAAGGCACATACGTAAGCTACATACCATCCTGTCTTAGCCTAGCTCTATTAAAAAACACTAAGCTTCTGTACAAAGGAACAGTTTGTGTCCCTCTCCCAAAAACTGAATTCTCTATCCCTCTCTTTGATCCCTTTCTTCCTCTTAATTCTACAAACAGGTTTCACCTTGTGCCATGCATCTAGTCTCCCCACGCGAGCGTCCTTGCTCCCCTTACCTTGTCATCCTGTGAGTCTGGCTGCAGCAGGCTGTGCTGCTGGATGGCCATAGGTGGAGGCAGAGGTACAGCATCAGCACCTTCCTCACCTTCCTCCTCCCCGCAGCTCTGCATGCCTGAAGAACTGGACTTAGACAAGGTGCCGCTTGAGAGACCCTCGTTACGAACCCTCTGCAACACACAGGGATATCAAATGGAGATTCAATCGCTGTATTTGACAGAAGATCTCAAAGACAGAGGGTAAGATACTGAGCGTGTGAAGCACTGTGTTGGCCCACCTCTTCCACAGTCTCATCCTGAGGCGTGGCAGCACTGTCGTCCGAGTCTTTCTGGGAACCCATCGTCATCTCCCCGCTCTTCCTCACCTCGCGACTCTTCTTGTGTTTGTGAGCGAGCTTCTTCACGTGGCCGTCTGCCTTCCCACTGCTGAGCCGTCGCACCGGGCTCGTAAGCCACTTTCGTAGGGTATTACCTAGAAGACAAAAACAAACACACCAAACTCAGCGTACTGCAACAGGGGACATCCTTTATACCCAACACAAAAGAAGAAACACTACAAAGTAAACCCACAGCAACAATACCAACAACACCTTCTAGCTGAACAACACAGTTTTATTTGGATGTTATTTTTGAGGTGACTATATTTGCAGTGTGAGACTTTGTACTGGGTATCAGAGGAGACACAATCGAGTACTGTAGGTACAGTAAACTTACCTGGACGTTTGGGCCCTGGTGAGGTGTGGGAGCCGATGCCGTGACCTGGCTGGAGCGTGGCAGACGAACCTGGCATGATGGAGTCGTTGCTGCAGACTGACAGCGTGTCTGTCAAACACAGTTTTTTGGTTAAAAAGTTTGTTTTTTCCTGCCGAAATGTGTTTTCAGTGAGACCCAGCATGTTTTCTGTACCTTTGTGATTGAAGATGCCCTCCATCTCCATGGAGGATCTGGAATGGGCAATGCAGAGCATGGAACAGGGGACCAGGCCCTCCTGGGCGGGGGAGCGGTCCGTGGTCCTGACCAGGCACCAGTCTGGCTTGTCATGGCAACGCTCAAGAACCTCTACCGTCTGGCCGCGTCGCACCGTCAGCTCGTTGCTGTTGCTGGCCATGAAGTCGTGTATCACCACGGTCAGCTCACAGCCACCAGAGAGCTAAGACAGAAAAGACCATCACTAAGACCTGATTGTTTGCCACATGATATTTTGTACTGATGCACAAAAAACAACTGGGCTGTTTGCATTACCTTTACATCAGTGAAAGGCACTATTGTTAATGCAGTATTTATTATGGTGTTGTCTCTCATGCCCAACTGTCTTTGAGGCTAAGAGGAGCTAACCTTAATCACCAAATAACAAAAAGTTCAACTTCAATTGGTCTAACCCTTAAAATGTTATTAGCATGTAAACGCCATCCTAAATTAGAAATCATGACTTACTAACTTATGCTATGTCTGAACATATATCTCAGATAGCAGCTACAACCCAGTACTGGATGTTATAGTGTAGTAACTATAGAGAATGAGAAGTAGTTACAAGAATATTATCAGATTGTTTGGAGTGTGTGTCTCACCTTGTCGCTGTCCAGTGTGTTTTGAGAGGTGCGGGACGCCAGGGAGATCGTGTCAGGTTGACTGCTGCCTTCACCCTGACTGTCCAGATCCTCTCCATCCCTACAAGACACACGGGAGTAGAACAAATTGTAAACATTTCCAATGTCCATCCCATTTTCAAACAATCCCAATTGTCGTCCTATATTTACCTTCGTCCCTTGTGGTGCTTGGCTGTGGTTGCTTTGGGAATATGAATGGGTTCCTTCAGAGCTCCTCTCAGGTGGATGGTGCGCTCCTGGATCACCTCTCTGATGTGCTTGATCCAGTCCTGCTTGTTCTCAATGCTAGACGCCTGTTACCGGTTCACGATGAAGAGGGTTCAAGTAGTGAAAGGTTAGTGTCATCTGGAAATTAACCTCTGTGGGAATTCTTGTCTCACGATGAATGTTTCGCACAAGTCTGAAGTTACCTCCTCTTGTCATCTCTTATGAATTGAAGATTTAATAAACTGGATGTGTGAATGTATTTTTTGACTAATGTATTTTTTAGAAGCCCTTACAGGCTAAAAAATTCCAAACCTCCACAGTTTCTAATGTGGATTTGCCGTTTACAGATTTCCGTAAAGTGATGAGAAGAACGTGTGCTTCAGACTTGTGGGAAGTGGCTGAGGGCTGTGTTGTGGGATAGTTTGTACTCACCATTGCTCCATGTTTGGATCCCTGACTTAGCTTTGAATTTAAAATATAAAATAGAAAATTTCACTGGTTTTGTTTAAAAAGTGTTCATGACATTTTCTTAATTTTGACAAAAAGGTTTCACATGATAGAGACATACAACACTGATAATTTGCCTCGACGGTGTAGACCAATTGAATGTGTAGCAGACTGTAATGGATGATTTCTGTGTTTGTGTGTGAACACGTGTAGTTAGTAATGAGACACACTTCATTTACACTGCACATACCACATGACTGCTTCTCAGCGGTTAGTTTGGTAGTCACCATGTATGAGTTGTAACGCTCAGAATTAAATGTGGATTTTGGCTTCATGCTGTTCCAACAGCTGACACAAATTCTAATCCATCTGCGACCGTGCTCAACAAATGATGTTTGTCAATTGGTGTTGAAAAAAAAAAAATTCACTTTACAAACCACACAAAGAATGTTGTTTCTTACATCCACAATTGCAATTCAGTCATTAAAAAGTACGGAGAAAGACGAGCTACTCCACACTCTGACACAGTGGCACACAGCCAGGATGAGGGATTGTGGGCGTTAAGGAGTTGAATCGGTGTCAGCGGCGTTGGTGGAAGCATGTCAACCCACAGAAAGATTAGAGATACAAACATCCACAGAAAAACACAGCCCCAGATATACACATGTGTCCGTGTTTGTTAAAAAGATGGAACAAAAGCCGAATCTAACCAGTGGACAGAAGCCGGCAGAACGAGACAGACAGAAGACAGAGAGAGAGAAGAGAGAGAGAGGTCAAAGAGACAGACGAGGAGTTTGTGACTGCAGAAAACTTCTGGGCCACCTTAAAGCTCATGCAATCAAACAAGACGCCAGAGAACAGGAGAAAGAGGAGAATAGAGAGACAGGAGAGAGCTGGATGTGCAGAGGGTTACACCGATATTCTGGTTTACTTGCACAGATTAGTTTAATTCATTATAGAAACCTGTAATCAATTGAATGAATTTTTGAATGATCATTTTCACAACATTTCATACCCAGTGATTTTAAGATTCTGCCATCCTGAGGACGCTGGAATTGTAAGGAGTAACCACTCCTTCTGTTTTGTTTTGAAATTGGTCAAAGGTTTGGACGTTTTCAAACATTTTACACACATATCGGTCCAACCCAAACAGAGTTCTCAAAGGGAACAGAAGAGAGGGGGGACATTTTTACCTTGAGCACAATCTTGTTGTCGGAGGTCGGGGTGCGTCCCACCCAAAGAGCAAACTTACAGGGGTCTCCCTCAACGTGCTCTGTCACCCCCAACTCTGACGTCTGAGGAATGAAAGGAGTCGTATGAGAAATGCAACATCACTAAAGCTATATGTTCATCATCACTGAAGAAAAGAGACTATGAAATATAAATAAAGGAACTTCTTGAGACCGGATCATGTAAAGTGTTGGAAGCAGTTACAACATGATATCTGAAGTGTCTAAATACCAGTGGCATCAACTTACAAAGAGTTTACTCTTGTAGATGTACTTGCTCCTGCCATTTGAGTCCTTGACCTCCTTACTGAAGACCAGAGACATCTCAAAGAGGAAGAGGTGTCGCTCTCGACCTTTACGGATCAGAGTCTTCGGATCCCAGACCTGGAAGGAATCCTGAAGGATAAGCTCGCCCTGCGACTCGATGTTTTCATCAAAGCCTGGAGGAAGGAGGGTATTTTAGAGCCGAAGTTCTGCTTCCTAATTTGTGAGATAATTTGTTAAATTTGCTCTTGATGCTGAGTCAATTTTTAATCTGGAAATGTACCTTCGAGCATAGAGAGGTGCATGGCATCGTTGGCTTTCTTGGGAACGCTGAGCATCACCTCCAGGCCGTCTTTGATCTCTCCTTTACCTTCTTCGCAGCATGTCAGCAGCTCCTGAAAAGATAGCACACACGAACCGTGACAACAGGTACCACAGAGTCAGCCATGATCTGCAGAACATTTTGGTCATGGTGAGGTACCTTGAGCAGCAGCTGATACTTGGTGATTCTCTGCACAGGCTTGATTAGGTAAGACGAGATGGAGTTAGCCAGACGGTGCCTCTGTTGAATTTCCTATAAACACAAAGAGGGGAACATTGATGTGATTTGGCAACAACACAATGAGGACAGTGCACTTTCAGTTTACAAATAAAAGGTGATGCTTACATCAAAGTAGTTCCCTGCGTGCTCCAGGATAAGCTGTGTGGAGTCGGGCTTGTTCTTACAGTAGTTCACATACATCTGGAACTTATCAGCCTAGAAAAGAAGTACACAACGGTATGCTTATTAAACCTACAGGCCGTCAATCAAACCTAAAACCTAGTAGAAATCATCTGAAGTTCTTTTCTCCTCTAATTTAAAACAAAATGGCAATACTTGCTTCACAAACACTTTTTTTTTCAGGAGTTTCTTATTGAATGGCAGCTTTGTGCTCACACAGCTGATTCTCATGAACAAATGATACGCACCCATGTGACAAAACAATGACCGACATCCTCTGGTAGCTGCTCATATTTCTCCAGCTCTTTGAGAAAGATGCTGACAAAATGAGGAAAGAGAGATTGAAATGTGAGAGATGGCAAAAACACCCGAGCTTTATCAAATGAAGAGTCACTGTACACCAAGGCTGTGTTTCTTTCTTTCTACCCAGACGTTTTACACTTTGCCCTTACTTATGGTGGAATTCATAAAGGTCCTGCATGTTTCCGAAGATGATGTGCTCCTTGTTGATGATTCCTGGAGGAATCTCCTCCACGCCGCTGGTCATCTCCCACAGGTATGTCTGCAAGGAAGGAAGGAAGGAGATGAGACTCAGAGTCAAGACCAACCAAAATGTTCACATATTTTGGGTGAAGAAGTTGTTGCACAGCTCTGGCGTGGAACAGATTCAGAGTGGTGGGCTGTGAAGCTGAACTCACATCCATGCACTCCCGCAGGTCTCGCACGTAGGCTTTTTCTGTCTGAATCAGCTCTGCCATGATGAACCTAATCACACATACACAGGAAAAAAAAAATTAGCAACCGTCATACTGTCCTCATCTACAGAATGATAAATGGCCACACCAGTAGCCCCCTTTCAGCCTGTCTGCTTTATCCATTTACACTAATGAATAATGAAGGAGTAACGGGCCATAAAACTTGGTCATAAACCGGCCGGGAATGACAGAAATCATGCTCATGATTTGTGCTGCTCATATAAAACGACGCAGTCTCCTTCTCCTGTGAACTACATGTGCATTCATTTGTTCTCTGCTGGAGCCTGAATGTTGTGTCTGCAGTTCTTGTGCTGGCGCAGCAACAATGGAGGAGGAAGTTTAAAATCTGTGAATCTATTATGTATTATTATGTATTATGAATACATGCATTTCCATTTAACTCACTGTCTTACAACAACAACAACAACAACAACAACAGGGTCAGTGTTGATACTGCCTGTGTCAAACTGTGACCATCTCGGTGAGGTTGCTCTGCTGCATCTGCATTTTCATTTTCAGCAATGAGGCAGTAATTTAATTACATTAACGGTTAACCTTTTTTTAATTTTTTTTTATAGCAGATGGAAAAATGCTGACTACCAGGCATACCATATATTGTTAAAAAAGCTGAGCCTTTAGATAAATACTTTTAAAAAATGGATCTTTTTTTTGCTGTTCCCATAAACCTGATCTTTATCTTTTATCATGCTCTGCGTTTTATTTATTAATCAAACACACACAGAAGCAATGACTTACTCTTTTCTGCGTGCCGATTTGCGCTTCTCCTCGTTCAGCTCATGGGCAGCATCTCTCAGCTTGACCTCTGACCCCGGAGCCGTAGCTGGAATGATGTCCAACTGCAGATCTTTACTCTGAAAGACAGTAAGTGGAAGATTCAGGCAGAGTGAACCGACAAAAGTGAGAAGTTGATTTGACCGGTTTCCTGTAAATCCACAGTCGCCTTCCCCGATCCAAACACATCGTCACTCACCGCCTTGTTGGAGTCGGAGGAGATGCCCAGCGCCTTCTCCAGACTGCAGCGGTACTTGTCCATACGCAGGGAGAAGTCTCGGTAGCGTTTGTCCACGGCCGTCACCCATTTTTTGATCTCCCCAGCGTGACTGTGGCCTTTGTCGCAGAAGCCTTCAGCCAGCTGGATCAGCAGCTTCACACGTTCCTTAGTTTGCTGAAGGAAAAGGAGTCTGCATGTTTAAATACACATTCTGACATGCTTTGTTTCTGTGTGTGTGTGTGTGTGTGTGTGTATTAGAGGATGGATTATTTATTGGCCTGGATACGATGTTCAGCACTTTTATGATGACTGGTATTGTTTCGTTTTTTTTATCCAATTACTGATAATGTAAATTAATTCAAAAATGTGCTCTAAGGCGCCTTTCTGTCTGTAGTCACCAATCTGAAGTCTTGACCAATGTCCTACACACAGCACAATCTGATTGGATAAACATCACGAGTAATAGCCTATCAACGCCGAAGGCTGCTGTGCCACAGATGGGCTCCAGATTGTTTCTGAAAAAACTGAGACTGTTAAGATATGAAATAGAGGGAAACTCAAACTACACTAGTCTTTCTACAGTTTGCCACTTTATTTTATATTTATTATTAGAGTGGATATTATTTGTAACCCCTCCAGTTGAAATATAATTGAATTACTTTATTTGACAGCTTCAGTTTTTTATTTATTGAACCTTTATTTAACCAGGAAGTCCCTTGAGAATAAAATCTCTTTTTCGAGGGAGACTTGGCCAAGAAGGCATTTTAAAAGAATTTTATGCTGAAGTTTGTGTTATTCTAAATTTCAACACAGGGATTTTCATTTTTACTGCCATTGGTCTCCATGATCGCTAATACCCTTAGTGTGTATATGTATGAGTGTGTGTTTGTGTGTGTGTGTGAGTCAAACCTTGGCTGTAATGTGGAATTCCTCATGCTCCTTCAGCAGTTCCTGTGTGTGGTGGATGCTCGAGCCGGTGGAGGTGTGTGTGGACAGGTAAAACTCCCCAGTGTCGTGAATCCACTCCAGAGCCTGGAGACACAAACGCACCGGATGCACAAACTGTCAGATTACACGACACAAGGTCCATGGATGTGCCAGAGTGTGTTTAAGTAAAAATAGATGTGTTTCAACTTCATTTGTTCTTCGTACCTGTTTAGCGCTGCGTTCAAACACCACGTACTGCTGACACTGGTCCAGGCGTCGTTTCCTCATGGTCCAGAAGTGAAGAACGCGGTTTTCTCTTTGTAGCAGCTCATTCAGGATGTCTACACACAACGGCAGCACAGAAAACACCTCACTCGAGTGACACGATCTGACTGATACACACTGGCATCAACAAATAACAAAAAGCCACATGTTACTTCTGTAACTCAACTGTGTGTTCTTACTGATACTGACTTTTAACCTGTTGCTCTGGTGCTTTGACGTGGCTCAGCATCCCGGGCATGTTGACACTGTTCCTGTGCATGTACTTGAGGAAGACATCTGCATTTCTTCTGGCCAAAGTGCACGCCTGATTAACAGATGAATACACATTTTAAAAACAGAAAGTAACTTAAGGTGAACAAGCACATTAAAAGCAGACAGTAACTCAAGGCTGGACAGAGGCCTGGTGATGGTGGTGGTTAAAGTCCGTTACCTTCAGGAAGGCCTCTTTCTGCTCCAGGTGTTTACTGATCATGGGGGTGACGTGATCCGTCTCACAGTTGGGTCCCAGTTTGTCAGCTCCTCCACACCAGTCCTCCTCTCTCTTGTACTCCTGCTCCAGACTCTCCAACACACTGCAGACCTGTCAGAGAAACGGTATGAGTCCGTTATAAGAGGAAACAACTACTACAGCGTTTTTTTTATGTGTGTGTGTTGTTGTTGAAACAGTCAAATTGAATGCAGGCAAACTGAAAGGTTTCCTACAGCGGGAAACTTGAATCTATATTTTCAAGGCCACTTCTTTCCCAGTCCTGAAAGTGACTTCTCTTTTTTAATTTTTCTGTATTTAGTGTATTTATGTGATATTTCCACACTGCAAGCTTTTATTTTATGTTTCATGAGTAAATGTTATGCTCCACTGTTTGTCATTGACTGTTGTCATTTTATAAACCATTATTGAGGGTGATCTTATTGAGGATATTTTTTTGTGTTCCCTCTATGGTGTTGTTCATTACATTAGTGTGCATTAGAGCTACGTAATTAATGAAATGGCAGTGCCAGCCTGCGTAATAATATAATCACAAATTGCAATTTATTTAAATAAAAATGTGCATGTGTGAACATGACAATTCATTCTGTTCTGTGTGCAGTCTGCTTATTATCTACACCTATTATTAATGAAATGACAGGTGACTATCGGGTGTTTAGACCAGGTTGAATGGATGCCAGCAAGCTCTGTTGTACGGTGATATTTTGAATTCAGTGACACTGATTTGTTTATTGCAATCGCAATATTGTCCACAACAATCGGAATTTGACTTTTTCACCAAAATCACACGACCCTAGTGTACATCATAGCCATAGTTCACAGTGGCTTAGATTCTTCCAGACTGCCAACACTGTGGGCTTTCGTTGTAGGTACGCTGGACAGTCATGTTCTCTACTTTGAATGTTAAATGTGTTCAACAGGAGGAAACCTGCCTGTTCAGAGGTTTTGTAGAAGGCCACAGAGGCATTGACCAGCTTGAGTCTGTCCTCCATTTTCAGCATGAGCTGCTGCCAGTGAGAGGCTACGCTCTCTGCACAGTCTCTGATCAGGTCCATGTCATAGTGGTTGGCTTGGAGCAGAGCCTCTGCCTTCTGCTGGACCTGCAGGGCACTCTGGTGCGTTTTCTGCAAAGTGGAACACCGTTAGACTTACCGAACGTGATGAGTAATTTTTAAAAATCAACTTTAAAGAAAAAAATAACGAGGGGGGAGAGACCGATGGTGCAGACTCACCTCGATAGCGTGTTGAAACTGTTCGTGTTCTCTCTGCAGCTGCTCGGCTTCCTGCAGGGAGCTGGCTGTGATTAATCCAGCGTTAAGCATTGACTCACCGTTACGAATCCAACCAAGAACCTGGGCGAAAACAAAAAGAAATTGGTACCTTTACAAGACTAAAACATATCCTGTAGTTTGAAGATGTTGGCCTGAAGATGGCGCCAACATCCCTGTAGTGTGTGAGTTGTACCTGTTTGACTTCAGCCTGCAGGTGTCTCAGCTGGACACACTGCTCCAGGTGTCTGCGGTGCTGCTCGGCTGCTAAGTCCAGCTCTTGCTGCTTCTCGTGGAGGAACTCCAGCAGCTCCTGCACCCGCGTGGCCATGTCGACGTCTCGGTCACACAGCAGCTCCACACCTGGAGGGACAACACGCTGTCACATTCAGCTCTGGATGAACACCGTCAGCATGAGGAGGCTGACACCGTGTCTATCTGCCACAGCTTTTTAATTAACTTCAAATGATTTAGTCTCACACTGTAAATTAGGAGTATTCAACTTAAATAAAGAGCCAACCCTCCTCTCCAGTTGGTTTGAACAACAACAAATCAGTTTAGTTAACATTTTTAATTATAGATTTATTTACAGTTTTTTTTATAGTACCAAGCAGTAACATAACTAAAATCATTCCTAAACTCAATCAATTAAAAATTTAAAAAATAGGCCTGTTTAGGAAGGATTTTGTATCTTTACCAAAGGAACCTGGAGGAGAAGAAAGCAGTTCAAAAAACAGACACATTTAGGGAAGAAGAGACAATACATGTGAATGTGATTTGTGATATGATTTCTCCTGAAACCTAAGACGTTCGTGTTTCTATTTTTATGTTATTGTTCGCGTTGGTTGAGCTAAAGGAGCACTTTATTTAAACCTCTGAGGATGTTATATTTTTATGGACAACATAGATACTGAATTTGAACTAGTTTATTGTTTCACGTCCTTACTTTGGAGCGTTTTTTTGGCTTAGTGCGCAGCTTCATAATGGCATTTAATATGTCCAATTTTGACAAGTGTGCAGATTCTGAGTAAATGAGGCACAGCGGCCTCGTAGAGCTTGACGCAGGAAAAATAAACGCATCCTTTTATGACCAGTCATTTTAGAAGTCATTTTTGATACTGCCATGTTTTTTTCAACGATTAAAAGTTACATCTGCCTGTGCCTTGATCTGCTAGTTTCTCTACCTGAACATATATATGAGGTAACATATTATAGAAACCTGCATAGTCAGAGGACCCCAATGGCTGTTTCACTGGCAACGGCTTTAATGACAAACTACAAGACCTATTGTCTGTGCATTTTCTGACCACTGCTGTAATGGATTTTTACCAGCAGTTTTAATACAATCTCTATGAATCTTATTATCATGATGTTTCAGTACACGTGATATGATGTAACCATTACTTGTGCTGTTTTAAAGAACACCTATTAGCATGTGAGATCACAGGTGAGGTATTATGGATAGCGAGTGGGAGCCTCTCATCACAAACGCTGACCCACTCTGACCCACGACACCTACACAGCATCGATACTGAACTGATGCAGCCAGCACCGAAACTCAAACAGGCAGCGGCTTTATCCTCAGCTGGATGACCGATGACAGACAGACACGACTGCGCTTCTATTCACTGCTACTTCACAGCTTTTGAGATATTTTCAGAATTTTTTTTTTTTTTTAACCGTAATCCTAGTCTGGCTCACGGGGAGGATCTCCACTGGAATAATCATGCCATTGGGCTGTCTGCTGTCTGGTAAGTGTTTTCAAAATCCCCCTCACTACACGAAAGAACAACAATCTTCGAGCTGCAACTACTAACTCAAAATTGCAGGTTTTGTGGCATTTTCGACTTGTAACTCCATGGCTCGATTCCCCATGTGCAAATGTTCCACCAAAACAGTTTCTCCCCTGACACAATTTTGAAAAGGCACTGTTGCTGCATCCTGCGCTCAGAGAGGGTGATTAGTTTAAAGAAATACAAACTAGCCAAACAATCCACAGAGTTTTTTTTCTCCCTATTCCAGAAAGATAATGAATTGAGCCAGACCTACATGTGGACAGGTGCTTAATTCTGTCATTCCCATTTTTCTTGACTTTCTCAATCAGTTTGTTCCTAATGACTTTTCTTTCTGTTTTCATTCCATTTATTGGGGTCCTGGGGCCTATATTCATGGCCTATTGGTGTCTGAGTCTAGGGGCTGTACTCACCAGAGGCCTGGACTTCATTGACGTACTGCAGCAGCTCCTGTCCCTGGTGGATGACATCGAAGGTGAGGTTGTTCATGGTCAGGGCCTTGTCTGCGTGGTGCTGCAGCCTCTGCTCGGCCAGTGTCAGGTCCTCCGTGTCAAAATCATTCATCTGGCCCGTCAGCTCCTCGTTCCACGACTCCAGGTCGGAGATGATCTGCAGAAGGACAAAAACCACACATATCTGAAGTTCGCCACCAAAAGTACACTCCAACAGCACATTACATCTCTCATCACACATCAACATCACCCCCCCTTCTCCTCCTCCTCCCACGCTCACTCACATCGATGGCGTCCCTCTCGAAGATTCGGAGCTGGAGGAAGAGCTCCAGTTTGATCTTCCTCTCCTGGAAGAGCTCCTCCATCTGGGCCTGGGCCTCATCCAGCTGCTGCAGGACGCTCTCGATGTGGTTGATGGAGCTGTTGTGGGGCGTCTTGTTGCTCGAGATGGCCGAGTCCCTGGCACAGAAACACAATACAGCAATAAGCCAAGAGCGGCAGCGCTGTGCTGTAAAGACACAGTTAGGCATGAAGCCAAGTGATCTGAGCCGCTTTAAAAACTCAAACTACTGCAGAGCAGAGCCTGCAGTGGTTTATTCAGCTGTAATGAAGCACTCCAGTTTAAAAAAGGAGCACTGATTACTAATTTAATTTAAAGTGTGGAGAGAACTGCCTAAAGAAAACTAATCCAATATCACATTTCAAATGTCTTTTCTATGCTCCTTTAAAAGGATCAACTCTTTGTTTGAAGTAATTTATTTATTTTTTTAAATCTGGTTTCTAAATTTGCATTTTCTTTATATTTCATCTCTTTTTTTCTTTTTTACTTTGGGCATGTTTTAAACTCTGGTTCTAGATGTGGGCTAAATTAAAATATGTAAATAAAAAAAACAAACAAACCTGCTCATATAGAGAAAGGAATTTCAAGAATGTAAGAAAGGCCTTGGTCATTTTTCATCATAATCTGTCTTTTATATTCTCTTAAATCTTTCTTATGTTATTTTAGATGTGGTGGTTTGATTAGAATAATTCATCCTAACATGACCATTTGTCCATCGCCATACTGCAGCTCACCACAAAAGTAATTACAAATATTTAGGAATATTAGGTCCATCTTAAATAACTGTGTGCTCTTGTGTAGACAATACTGTAATAAGCCCATTATGGTCTTGCAGTAGCTGGACTTTTAATCTGGTTTTAAGAAATCCTGCCAAACACAATGTGCTTCCCCTTCCTACAAGACAACTGGGTTATATTTAAGAATATCTGTGTTCTTTCTAGGAGGGCTGTTTTTGCAGTGCGGGGTGTTGAGGGTTAAATGTGAATAGGAACGGACTCTGATTCATCAATGTGACAGAACACATACATGATGCACGAACAAACGCAGCCAGCAGTGAGTGTGCAACAGGAACAATGTGAGTAAGCAGAGACAGCAGAGGTCAGATGGATTCTGATTGGCTTCAGGTTTGATTTATCAGCGTGACAGATGCCCTCCCACACCTCCATGAACGCATGTGTGCACGCATACAGACACACACACACACACACATAGAAGGTGTGCTGTAGAGTTACAG